>JAGDQP010048609.1:0-14709 GCA_022664845.1 Lepisma saccharinum
CGGCGCTTGGGGGCTTGATTTACCTAGACCACCCCTGTAAGGTGTCACTCCCAAATTCTCGAGAGCACCCCAATCTTAAAATTTTAAAGTCATAAACGATGGAAACCTTGCAAAACTCCACTTTCAACCTCCCAATTTTGCACTTACACCCCCAAACTGAAAATTCTGGCGGGATCTCTGAGAGGAAAGTGCACTAATCTAGAAAATGTTTACTGTACCGGTATGTTTGACTTCTTACTACAGAGCTTTACTTATTCGTAAAATTCTTTCTAGTATGGATTTAAAAATTTTAACTTTTGGAACAAAAGAATTTTGGCAACGCATTATATTTTATAGTGATATCTTATCTCGAATCCGTAATTGAGCCCGTTAGTTTATTTCTACCAGAATGTACAAAAATAAACCAATACTTACAAGGTAAATTCATCTAATAATTAACAGATGTCAGCGCGTGACGCTGTGTTTTTCCTCCTATTCGCTTGTTATATTAATATATTCTGGATTTTTTTTTTATGGAAATTAAAATTAACACATTCACCTTTAATGTGATTTTTTTTTCAATTTTCGGAGGGGTCCATACTTTCAGAGATTTTTTGGGAAATGTATGTTAGAGTGTACGTGCAGGGTGCAAAAATGTCAGTGCATGACGACAACTTTAACATTAAATAATATATAGTATTCTTATTGATTACGTGTTCCTTCACCGGGAGTGTATTCGTCAGTGCCTCCTCTAGCAAACGGTGTGCTAAAATCGCCTTTTTCAAAATATCTAATCAGACAGTGTATCACGAGAAAATCAACGACATACACCATATCTAAGAACGGATCCACAATATATAAGCCACCGTTAAACCTTATGTATTACACAGGGTCCACGAGTAAATACAAATAAACGTAGGGTGAAAAAGACTTCATATTTGAACGAGGTAGTCTAATGCGATGTCACATGATGCACTTCTCCATTTAAAATTCTCGACATACATCCAAGATGGTTCGATGGCTTTCAAGGTCAACATGAAGTCCATCACCGATATCCAAAATTGGTCTCACTCTGTCGAGCCATTTTTTTTTACTTACCAGGCTGCTTACAGAATTTTGCCTATCCCTGTACTTAAAAGCAGTGTTTTCCCAGTCACACGAGGCAGGTGTCGGGATAGTGCCTTCAAATTGGGCTCTGACCGCATCCTTTTCCCTACCCTAACCTGGTCTGAACCATAGGTGAATAATAAATTCAATTCGAAGTAATAAATGAATATCAAATCAGACATTTAAACACAAGGACTTATGTGAATCAATATTTTCACTGTTCGTCTTTTGCACTTTTGTTCTTTCTTTCAGTTGTTCTAATTCTAAAAGTAAAGTTGAGGCAAGCGAAGAAGGCTAGACTTCTTTTCAAGGATCTACCACAATCGGAAACATTGATGGTAGTGCATGCATATCGAAACGAGCGAAATCCCATCCAATATATTCATACAGTTAGGTGCTGCCATCTATCAATGATACTTAGAGAACTGTTGTTACAAAATTGAACAATAGATGGCACATAAACCAGCTTCATGTTTACGTTAGCGCAGGGGGTGGAAAATGATAAATGGAACAGCCAATAGAAAGAACCAAAGAGTAACGATCAGAATCCGTATCAGAAGGAAAGCAGTTCGCTCGAGTGTTGGGGGAAGGTGATGTGTTATGTTTAGTGGAATCTGTTGTGCTTTGAGTGTAGGTGTGATAATTGCCTTTTGTAATGTTCATCTAGTGAAAAAAGGAAATAAATTAAATACAATGTAAAAACAAGCCTAACTACTGTTCAGTGTAGAATGCTGTCAGCTGTGTTACATTTAGCTTCGAGGCCGTCAGCGGCGAAAACATCAATAATGTTGTGAACGGCTAGGCCGGTTAGCTTTGTCAGGATTTTAATAATAAAATTTTCTTGTCTTCGTGAACTGTTTACATTGAATAGAAGAACGTGTTTTGTTGTTATTGTGACAGTGTTTCGATATGAAGCTTTCAAGTGAAACGATTGATATATCGATCTAGGAAACTGCTATAAAGCTACTACTACAACTTTGGCTTTTGTGTCCGTGGTTACGAATATTGGTGTGAACCGAATCAACAGATCGATATGGAGGGAAATATCGAAAGGGAATGCAGTGCTCTTGGTGGCCTATTCCAGCAAATCATCGGTGACATGAAGGTAACTTATACAAGTTTGCTTTTGCTGCTTTGGTTACAATTTTTCATTTGTTATGTTAACTCACTTCTACTCGTAGAAATGATTTTGTGTTTACATAAATATCAAGGTTCGTATTTTCACTTTAAAACAGCAGTTCGATAAAAAAAAAAAAAAAAGCTGCTCCTCTGTGCGTTTAATTGTTTGTAATGATGAGATGCGTAGAACCAGAATAAAATAAAAAGTCGTATAGCGCTGCGTTAGCCAGAAGGAGTGCTTGTAAAGAATTACCTACAACGGGATTTTTCTTTTCGTAAATTTGGTGTAGCGTTTTTAAGAAAAATAATTTCTTTTTTGGTGTATGTAGACCTAATAGGTTTATTAAGATCTATATATAATACAACGTTTGCATATTTACGGTACATTCCTGACTTTGAACGTTGGTGTCATTCTAAATTGCGTATTTTATTTTATTCTTTGGGCATTACGATGTTCGCAATGAGACGAAGTAGTACTTATGCATACGCCCGTAATTCGGAGTGAAGTTTGCGTTTTAATTGTGGCTCTGTCTTTGAAGTGGATGATTGGTTTGTAACATTTGCTGTGTTGTAATAAAGGGAAGAGTTTCTGTTTCGATTCCCGGTGGGGGGCACAAGTGGTTAGGATCCCACCCTAAACTGTAGTTCCCGTCATTAGGACGTCACCTTCATGCAATGAAAGACAATGGCAAACCATCATCTGTTCACCTTGTCGGACCTATTCGTTGCCCAAAAAACATGTCAATAGTAGGTCTATGTTATGAACTGTTGCGTTGCAACTTTTTGCCCCCATTGGATGTTGTGAGCTATTTAAACTATTGTAACATGCTCAGCTGGCAAACTTGAGATGTCATACGTGCTAAATAGTGAGCTGGTTATTTTTCTTGAATTTAAACCAGGGGCACTCATGTAAAAAGTTTATCGACCCTGCACTTTAGGTTATGGTTGCGACCTTGGAATTCACACAGGGGAGTGGGGAGGTTTGAATACAGTCGCTATCACTTACCATGTGGAGGGGTTACAATTGTTGGTTCACCCCATGCGTTACTGATTTCAGGTTCTGCTTACGTAAGAAATACTCCTTGCGCACAAGGAAACTTATTATATATGCCTGGAGGTGGTGCTGTCATCGTAAGAAACTTGTAGAAAAATGTCATACAGGGTGTTGCGAAGCACCGGCAAAACCACAGCACGGGGTTCCTGACATGAATAAAATAAATAAATCACAATCGGCAGCCACTACTAGATGAAGCCTCTCCCCGTAGGGAAAATTGGTCTACTGCTCCCACGCTGACCAGACGGGTTGGGAGAGGAGAGCCTAAGCTCTCATTGTGATCGCCACTGTCTTTTATTTACAGCAGCTCCCTAATTATCCTCACAATGCTGGTTCGAACCCGGGACAGCTCACACCGAAGTCGAGCACGCTATCGACTAGGCTACGCAGGCCTATATATACACTACGGAGGGTGCACAAATGTTTCGGCGGTATGGGGTGCCGAAAGTATAGTATGTAGAACTTGATACTTCCCACACCATTGATAATAGAATAGGTAATTCAAAGGTTTCAGACTTCCTCTATCCGAAAATTCATATTCTCAAATTGTGCAATAGGATGCGCAAGGGATTCCCGAAAGGAAATATGGTATTCTCAGACGTTCTTTGGGTCGAAATAAGCACGAAAAGAGCGACTCAGTACAGATGATAAATGTAATCACCACCTTGGAACTGGGCAATGACAGTCCCTTCCAGTTCACTGATAACAAATGCAGCAAACATTCTTTGTAGGAAGGTAAGAAGGACTTGCAGGAATGTAGTCTCATTCCTACTTACTGCGACCTACGTTTACTTCAAGCAAGTTCTGAGAATCCCTTGCGCACCCATTGCACATTTTTTCCAATATGCATTTTTGAATAGAACAGGTCTGGAATCCTTGAAGGTACCATTCCGCCTCAGCTTTACTCTTAATGGCATTGGAAATATCAAGCTCTGGAGTTCATTTACCCACGCTTTCGGCAGGCTATAACGCAGAAGCGACTCATTTATACACTCTTGGTAATCTATATTTCTTTTTCTTATTTTCATGTCCCGTAAGGAATCTCATTGTTTCACTAACTATATCCGGTGGCAAATGTGAGGAAATATACCTATATCTTATTTCAAACGAAAAACTAAAAAATACAGCAACTTGTCCGGTATCGATAAGTATAAGTAATCTACTTCGCTTCTTGACATCACAGCTGGGAAGACTCGGGGCGGGTGGGGTGCAAGGATCTAAAGGAGCTGCCAAGTGAAACCCGCAGAATAAATTATTCATCATGGTAGCCGTTGATTTTAATTTTATTTATATCAAAGTCTACGAGCTTGTTATGTCTTGTTAGATCTGTCAGTGAATTACTAATAATACGATTCATTTCTCTTACTTTTATATCAGATGCCTTTTCTGCATCAGTTTCTGTAAAGGTACTTCCGGCCTCATAACAAAACATATTTGTAAGAGTTGGTAGTTTTCCAGGATAGTTAGTACGGGATGCCGTTTTTTTTTCCTTTTAAGATTTATGAACCCTATGGTGGTACTTTTTTTTTTTTTTAAGGAGGTATCCCATTATCTTTAAGGAAGCTTCATATTGAGTATTGTTCTCTGAACTACAAACTTTGTCACTTTTTTTGCCTGAAAAACATAACTGCCTTATCTGCCGTATGACCCAAGCTGGCAGCAAATAGATAATCATTCTGGAGCGATAAATATAGATGGTGCCCATTACAGGATGTGGTCAAATGTGTGAGGTGGAGACAGCGTGAAAGAAAAATTGTGACTAGTACATTCATTGCACATATATTTTACGCTGAAGACTGGAAATTGAAGAGATTGGATCTGAATTTACAGAATTACGTTTTTTTTTTTTTTTACTGTACCATATGCGTGTTATAACTTACATTATCAAGATTAATGATTATAGTATATAATTATTTTCTTTTTGTAAGAACTATATTTTATATTTCATAATGTTTTACAACAATTTCCCGGTTGGTAGAAGGGATGGTGACTTTTGAATGTATTTGTGGCATCTTTGGCTCAGGCCGGGATAGGGTAAGGAAGGTAATGTTGGTTAGGGCCTGGTTTGATTGCGGTACAATCTCAATATTTATCTCGTCTTGATAAAACCTCAGGCAAGGTGCTTGAATTGTTCCCAGGACCTTCCAATTGCTAAGACAACGCTCTGCCAACGAAACTATGGACGCTTGGTTTGCTAATATTGTGATTATAATCGTGATGAAAATCGTGTGCATTACTTTTAAACCTTACAGCCGGATAAACAAGAACGTGCTGTCTTTAGTAGTGAAGCAATTTCTGTTGTAGTGTGAACAGGCTCTATACACAAACATGACGTGAGCAACTTTCTTAAAAAAACACACTCGAAACCAACAGTGAGTAAGGTAACGGGATACGAGAACCGGTTTTAACGTAATGGCTTTGCATATTTATTATATTCCAGCTGTACAATGTCAACCAGTAACAGTTCAATTGGTTATGACGCAGAACATCCAGCAATAGCTATATAAAGGGATAACTCGGGATCTAATCTGTTGCTAATCTTTGTTCTATATTCAAAGTTGCTTTGGTTCAAGGCTATATGGACCACATAACATTCGTGATTTCGTGGTGCGTTGGATATCAGTCACATAAGAACGCAATAGATTAGTAGAGTAGCCTAATCTCCAGTGGTCTAGTGGCTTAGATCCGGGGAGAAAGATTAATTCAGTTTCTGTCCATGGGTTTCTTGAGTCACGCTACACAGATGCTGTCTAACTATCTTTTCCCCAATATTCTTCGGAATAGTGCACTGCAAATCCACTTACATCATAGCTCATACTCACGACGGACACAGATCAAAATGGTGATGCAAAACTTAACTTCTACATCACAAAGACGTCATACCGGATCGCCTGTGTTTGGGTCATCAAAACTGACCTGGTCTAAAATTTCACGTAGTCGCCACTGCGACCCGAATGTGTATTCAGCGGGAGGCAAAATCGTCCATGGCAGTCGGTTGCACACCCAAATTCATTTTTTTTTATTTACCTAAGTATTTAAAACACTTCCGGGATGTCAGTGGGCAATAGGAAACAGCCGTAGCTATTACGAAATGCGGAGATGGGCTGATTAATGCACAAACATTGACATTGTTTTTTTTGTTTTTGTTTGTTTGTTTAAGCAGGGCTTCGTTCAACATATTGGGGCTCTTTTAAACATGATTAAATGATACTACTATAATTTTTCGTTTAGCTCTCGTGTAAATATTTCTCTGATCTCTATTGCAGGTTCTATTCACAAATTATGACTGGAGAGGGGTTATCCATTATCTTAAACATACTGTATTAGTTGAGGTGTATTTCTACTTGTCGTTCGAAATTATTTGTTCTAGGTGACAGAAGTTTCAAAATTCTTGTCACAATTTAAATTGAAATAAATAATTATATATGCACATCCTCAAAATTCTCCCTGAACTAAGATATTCTCTAAACAAACTATGAATTCCATTGACCATTCCAGTTGCATGAAGTGATGTTTTAATAACTTCGACTTGTCTTGATAAACGTTCATGCCCCAGCCGGGTTTCAAACCCAAAACCTCTGGCCATAATGTTTCAGGCTATACGCCCATTGCGGGTTGAATACGTTGAACGAGGTAATATATATAATTGAGGCCAATGCACCAGAAATTTCCCAAAGGATGGCGGGGAAAATTGTTTAGTAGTTTCTCCCAGGAAACTAATAAAAATTATGCAAACAACCTAACAGTTCTACCACGATATTACGATTGTTGTTATAGGTGCGGAAGGCCATATATTGAACTCTGCAGGAAAAGCTGTGAGGAACGTAAAACGAAAGGAGTGGTGATTGAGAACAAATCGAAGAATAGAAAACGTCAAGATTAGAAGAGAGAAAGTTGAGAGGTTAGTATTTGGGTAGTCGAAGCGAGGATATGAAATGTGAAAAAGAGATCAAGGCGAGGATAGCGATGACGAAATAGGCGTTCCCTGAAAGAATGTTTTGTGCGGATCGGTTAACAGAGAGTTGAGTAAGCGATTAATTAGGATTAAAGGTTTTGTACGGAACAGACACGTGGACAGAGAGAGGGCTACTGGATTCAGAAGATAAGATATGAAGAAGTGCTAAAGAGTGTAGGCGAGAGACGGTCAATCCTGGAGACAATAAAGAAGAGGAAGAGAAACATTGAATACACAGAGATAAATTGAAATTATGGTTGAGGGAAAGGGAGAAAGAGGAAGACGAATACAATTTCTTTACAGTATTAAGGAAGGTAAATCGTATGCTGAAATAAAAAGGAAAAGAACAAGAGTAGGATAAATGGGGAGCCGCCTTCGGCAGAACGCTGATGATTATAGCTCAGTAGTAGCACGTTGGCGTAGCATTCGGGAGGACGTGGGTTCGATCGCAGCGACCGACCATCCTGGCTGAGATTTTCTCAGTGTTTTTCCTCTCATCAAATGCCGCAATGTTACCTTCCGAACAGTCCTAGCTGAGTGGTAGAGATTTAGCGCAGAATTCGGTAGGTGATGGGTTCGATTCCAGCGGCCGACCGTCCTGACTGTGGTTTTATCAGTGTTTTTCTTCAGTCATACCAGGCAGATGCCGGGATGGTACCTTCAACATAGGCCCCATCGAGCCACCATAGCTCAGTGGTAGAGCTTTGGCGTAGTATTCGGGCGGCCTACCTCTCGAAGGCCCCTTTCTAATGTTGTTATCCTAGCGATGTCTCTCCCAACGGCCTCTTTCTCTCCGGCTTACGATAGAATATAATCTTCGTAGTAGCAGAGATTAAGAGAGCAAGGATCGGCCAGCTCAATGATTGAGTAAGACTTTACCTTCTTCCGAGAGAGTCACTAGAGAGAAATTTCCCAAAATCCAACCCCCGTGGTCCAGTGGTTACGGCCGATGGTGTCATATCAGACTTACAGAATGGTGTTCTCAACGGTTTCCCTCAGTTTCAGTAGGCGGATGCTAGGATGGTGGCTTTGTCTAAGCTCTTCTCACCTTTCACTACCTCGAGAATAGATCTCGTAGAGAAGTCAGTCACGTGACGGGCATAGGCCATAGCTACCTATCAGGCTCATAAATGTAAATGTAGAAGAAGGTCAACACTGTACCATGGTGTAACTTTCGAACTTAAGTATGGAGATCACACGAAATTAAGCAATATAGTTTCCTTGTGTAAAGTATCTTTTATCTCTGAAGGAAATGAACGCTTGGTGCAAAATTGACCAAACATTGAAAGTATGTCAACGCATGAATGATTTTCTTCGAAAGAAAGGGTTGTTGCAAGTGTTTGGAAATGGAATGACACAGTGAGAGTAGTGCTGCGTGAATGTGTTGATAGAAAGTGAAAGTGGAATCTTAACATATCACAAGGGGTTGCCCAAAGAATACAAAAGAACCAGTTTATATCATTCATGTCTATTCTTAGTTTCTAACCTTGTGGTTTAGAATGGCTTTGACCTTTGGGGTTGAGTTTTAAGATCACCTAATTTGTAGTATTTGGATGTCAATTCATGCAGAGTGGGTGCTGTCCATGAAGTTACTGGTTCGAATCTCACCTGATGCATGATGTTTGTGAATTTATTTTCAATAAAAGAAACGATTCGACGACAATACTTGGTAAATTGGTCCACGAAATAATGTTTATCTAGACAAATGGAGAGCGGGTGGTAGTGTGGGAAGTTTTCAGTTGTCATTCGCTACGACCATTGGTGTATTTGCAGAGCTCCCTTATCTTGTATGTTCGGATAGTTTCTGGCCATGCGCTGTCGTGTTGTGTCCAACATCTACCGCCATAGTGGGTGTAATCAAGAATATAGATAGTCATACACTGTCAGTAGGTGCGCTAATTCCTCTGAGTGTTGGACAGCACTACAATAGAGCCCCACATTTTCTGTCATGTTATTTTCATGTCCAAACATACATATATTCACCCAAAACCTGTGCAAATGTTAAAGAACAAATAGTATATTTTGTCTAATTTTTCTTTGCAAGTCCTCTTGATATTTTCAATTTTGTTGAATTCAATTTGAATTTTATTTATGGCCTTTATGCCTCTAAGTCTCACACCGGGATAGGGTTCGGGTAGGGCCTAAGTTGAAGGTGCCATCCCGGCATTTGCCTGGCGTGACAGGAAAATCTCAGTCAGGATGGTCGGCCGCTGGGATCGAACCCACGACCTCCCGAATGCTACGCCAACGCTCTACCACTGAGCTACGGCGGCTCTGGTTTTCAGTTTCGTTTTAAGCCCTTTAGGCAAATTTGGCTCAGGCCGAATGGCTGATGATGGGTGAATTGGTGGGAGGAAGAAATTAGTAGGAAACTGAAAAAAAAACACGCATACGGTATTTGTCTTCCACAAAACCCACGTGGCGCGAGCCGGGGTCAAACTGAGGCCCCACGCATCAGAGGTGGGCCACCGTGATCCCGCAAGTCTTCTTGATGTTTCAGTTGTAAATTACTGCTAACCTTCTTTCCTTCCTGCGCGTTTTGCACGAAGTTTATTGAAAATCGGATTATAGAGATGAAGACTTGCGTTTGTTTAATGGTAGACCGCATACCGTTTTACTCATTGGGCTTTGCGGTGGGTATACATCGTGTTCATGGGCTTTTCTCTAGGGTCTCCTGCTTCTTTCCACCAATTCAGCCTGAGCCAAAGTTGTCTAAAGGCCTTAAATAAAATTGAGACACACCAGACTGTTTTGGCAAACTTCACAAGAGTCACCTTTCGCGCACGTTGACCAAACATTATGGACTTTAGGAAGGTGCTTGAGTTGTCGTTGGAAAGGTCTCGGCAAGACGGGTTCAACCGCGAATCATTTCTCAAGGTAGCAGGGGCGGTTCCCGAGTTTCGGGGGGAATTCCAACTTACTGGAAATACTGTCGTTGGAAAGGTCTTGTCGTTATTTTTCAAGGCAAATTTGATCATATAAATAGGATGGTCACTGTTCAAGCCTGGCGGTAGCTTACGTGCACGGTTCCTCGACTGGAATTCGCGTCACTTGTTTATTTTGAACATCTGCCTCTCGAAGATCCCTTCTAATATTATTATACCAACGACGTCTCGGTCTTCCCAACGTGCTTTATCCATTCGGCTTCTCAACCATGATGGAATATAATCATACTTTTCCCCCATTCGAGCTACATGGCCTGTCCCAAAAAAGAAAGAAAAGCCATATACTCTTTATTTTTCTTCTACCGTTTGGCCAAGTTTCTGCTGTAATCTGTACCAAATTATTGAAAATCACAACACAACCTCTTAGTAAAATTTTATATTCTTGTGAATTTCGAGGATTAACAAAAAAATATTATTGTTGACCAAGTAAAAGCAGCAATGTTAACATTTTTGGAGATCTAATGACCGTAGTTTCTCGTGATTAATTAAATGCAGGAATGATTAAAGTTGATCAGTTAGAAAGCTACGGTCATTTTTCTCATCTTTTTTTATGAAATAGGTGGCGAATGTGAAATGCGCAAAATTTAAAAAAATAATACCTGTTATAACAGTTGCAAAAAATACAAACAGTCCATGACGGTATGGTAGGTGTTACCTGTAACAAGTAATAAACAACATCTCAGATTTTAAGGTTGAATTTATTTATGTCAGTGTTCAATTTGTCGCAGGGTATGGTTGGGGTTTCTCCCTCTCTGTCAGAATATTTCCTTGTTCTGTTTACAAAAATATACCTCTAGCCTGGAATATGAACGATCGCAAAATACATTCACTAATGCTTCCCCCTCTCTGGAAATTGAAGAAATCGAACACTGATTTATGGTTTTCGTGCATCAGTGGCTCAACCCGTGAAAAGGATGCGGGAAGGACCTTTGTTGAAGATGTTGGAGATACAGTTCCAGTATTTGTCTGGCATGACAGGAAGAATCCTGGAAAACCTCCATTCAGGATGATCAGTCGCTGGTATCTAACCCAGGACCTTCCGAATGCCAGTAAAATTTACATGAAACGCCCTACTTCAAAGCATCAGAAAGAGACCAGAAAATATGTATAGACTCGTTATATTACATTTGTGCATTGCATACACATATCCTGTGACTGAGTGAAACAGGTAAGTATTAAAATGATAGGCGTGAAATAGTGTGGCATGTCCTCTAGAGGGTTATCGCCCAGAAGTGCGCAATCTTTCATTTTTCGTCCCAAAGAATCAAAGCATTAGACATATAGCTTATTATAATAATGTGTTAATTACAATTGTATTCTCAAACTGTTCTGAAAGAGTTCATTTCCAATAGGAATAAGAGTGAATTTAATTCTTATATAGAATAATAATAATAAATAGTATACGCAGGGTATGTCAATTGGCGAATTTTGGGTTTTACGTAATAAATCATCACCTTGGAATCGGAGAGTAGTTTTTTTTTTTTTTGACAAAATGAAGTTAACACATCAGTCAAAGACCTTGTACTGAAAGGCATCAACTCCAAACATAATATCCTCCAAGTGGTTAGACAGACTTTAAATGTAACTTCAAACTTTATTAATTTTTATTTTTTTCCCGATCAAACGTGGACATAGTACCTTCTGGTTCCAAGGTGACGAAATGAAAAAATAATAATATTGGAGATATTAATGTAGAGAAGTGTACAAATATGATGTTCGTCATGTAACCGCCTTTGTGTCATTCGCCGCAGTTTTTCTTTCCCATTGGGTAGCTTTGTATGATATAAAGTAGCTGTGGCTTCCACGTGCTCAGCCCCATCTGGATGTCGCGGTAATGTGTGTGACGTGAAGGATGTCGTTGGGAAAGAGGAAATGGCTGATCTTTAATTTGGGAGAGGGACAGCAAGGAAGTTAAGGGTGGTGCGTGTGGAGACTTCTTAAACACTAGCAGTATTCAGTGGATGCGTGTGGAAATAGTATATGTTGGTCTGCAGCATTCATCTCGTCCGCAGCAGGGTCTGGTTCTAATTAATAAATTCTGGGCAGTTTTTTCATTCGATACCGTTTGCAATTAGTCTTCTTGAAGCGATTGTCATTATTTCTTGGCACACGATTTCCATAATTGTGTTAACATGCGATGCCATAGCATAAAAGATTGCACAAAGGACGCTATCAAAGCTGCATGCATATTCAGTTGGAATGAGCGACGTGAGCAGGACTCGAACTTACACCGTCTTACCAGTCCTGACCTGGAGACCTGGACTCACCCGAACATAGGTGACCCGGTCTAGAATACGGTAAATCGAATTTTCGGTGTCGTATGTTTTTGTGCTCTGTGGTTAACACCTCCGGTCCCAGTCACTCCTGAAAGAAATATTGATCAAATGGAAGGAAATAATTAAAAACTCTTCTTTGCCTTCCGCGTCATCGGGTCAGGCCGGGGCCCAAACATTGATCCGGTGACCTCCAAAACTTTACCCGGTGGCCCGTTTCAGCTCTGAACCCTTGGTTCACAACCTTCGCTATTTGAGCATACTGGGGCTGGGTTCTGTTGGTGTTTTTATTTCCGTAAATGATTTCATCAATTGTGTCATTTTGAAATACTTTTTTGTAATTTAACTCATATATATAGTTTATTTTGTGCGTCTGTGGGTTTTGTCTCCCAAGCAGGTGGAGAGGAACTCTCTCTAGATTTCGGTTCAAAGACTGCAAAAATTGGTGTCACTCTGCCCAGAGACCTCCTGGCATTTCCTTACTTTTTGTGGATGTGTTTTTTCCCGAAGGATTTTACTGTAATATAGGAAGGAGACTTATTGTGCATTTACTTACAATTTTCCGTTTATATGGAGAAGAGGCATTTTATTTCTTCTCTTCCAAAATGTTAGGCTATCTTCTACGCTCTACTTGAATGCTAAGAAGAAAAAGAAGAGGACTGTGAGTAATTGTTAGATTTGTTTGTTGGAGACCAGGGGTGTCCAAACGTGTGCTGTCGGGGGCTGCAAACTGCAAAGGTGTAATTACGTTGAAGCAGTTACACAAGTATTGTCACTTGACGGAAAACACGTATAGCCTCACTCTTTAACATATATTTCATTATGAGAACGTGAATATACTCTTAAATTTCCTGTATTGAAAAAACTGAAAATTCTTTTGTCTTTCCGATGTTCAACTTAAAAGCCTTAATGATTGGTTGTCGGAGCGCAGGTTGCCACGTATTAGATGGGACAATTTTCAGACACACAAAGTGTATGGTTTAGTACATTAAAAGAACTGTTTGTGTAGCTAATGCATTGTGTGCGAATATTTGCCATAAACTATTAGCTAACGGAATGAAGCATAAAGATATCACTGTTTCTGTATTTCTCTTATTATAGTCAAAGAAGCATATTGAAAAAGGGAAAAGAGAGATTAGTCTTAATGGCATATTGCTTTCAGATTTTTTTTTTAGACTACTTTCGGGTGTTTGCTATCATCAATCATGATTCTGTCTTATAAATCCCCCACCCTTACATTTCCTCTGGCTAATATCTGTAGGGAAATTTAAAACCTCAGAAGACGAGAAAAAAAATCACGATAAAATAATTGCTTCTGATCTCAAGATGGGGAATGAAATTGTTCTATCACCATCAGCCCATGCTTCTTTCTTCCTGTCTGGATTACAACAGATTTCAGATTCATGAAACTGTTCACAAAGAGTACTACACAGATAGAGATGATATATTGTCAGTAGCTTATGAATTTTGTTAACGATTTTTAAATTACAAATTTATTACTTTTAGGCGTACCGACTATATATATATATATTTGCCTGGAGGTAGGCCTGTGACCGCAGTGTCTTTCAAGTGGCTGAATAATCAAGGGTTTTCATCCCAAATCATCTACTCTGGGTGACCGTTTGGCAGGGAGGCCGTAAATTGAATTGAATTTCGTTTATTTTAAGACCTTTAGGCATCTGAGGCTCAGTTCGGGATAGGAGGGGAGAGGATTGTGAAAGGTAGACGGCAAGGACTTATTTAATAGGTACCATCGCAGCATTTGCCTGGTGTGACTAAGGAAAACCCCTGGAAAACCTCAGTCAGGATGATCGAGGTTCTATCCTAGGACTTCCCGAATGCTGGCCCACGGATGCTCGGTGGGAGTCCATAAAAATGTTCCGTTTAATTTGGAGTCGTACAAGGTTATTATTTGAGATGTGTAAAAAAAAAAAAAAAAGTATTTTTCTGTTTCCTTAGATCTTGTAGTTAATTTGAATTTCAAATTTGTTTGTGGTCTTCAGGCAACTATGGCTCAGGTTATGAATAGTTCGTGTTGGTGAAAGACTTATGTGTTAAAAATTATGGAAAGTTGAGTGTAGTTCTTTTACATGCCTAAACTTTAATTTCACACAATTTCTGTGTTAAATTCTTAAAATACGATCATTGAAGTAGATCAGGGCCGTTTCGCATCGTTAATATATTTTGTTCTTTTTCTATAAATCGATCTTTTGCGTGTTGGAAGTCCGGAAGATTTTTCAATGCAGTGTGTGATTCTGTAGCAGGTAATAAACTTCT
>JAGDQP010048610.1:0-14709 GCA_022664845.1 Lepisma saccharinum
CATTCATTATTTGCTTAGGCCATAGTAATGGTAATTTTAATATTATCATAATTTGTATGTTCTTTATCAACCAAGTGTTGCAATCTTATACAAATTATCTTCAATCATATTTGTTTAGGTTTATATTATTGCAATTGGTATACAATTAAGAAATCTGAATATTCATACAAAATATAAAATCCATTTAGAAAGTTCTAATCTAAAAGAAAATTGATTTTGAAATTGAAATGATTTACTAAACATAGATTTTTCACGCTTAACCTCGCAGCGAAAAATTGTTCTCGTATATACGAGGGTAGTTCAAAAATTTTACTTCCCTTCAGTTGTAAAATTTTTTCTTCGGCAAGGGAGAGATGTAGTAAGCTGAAATTGCACCCTCATTTTTTTTCTTTGCAATTTGAATTGTTTCTCCTTCTTCACTTACAAACTACAATTGAACGTTATTTTTGCTTTTTATTTCAATGTCAACTCCAGAAAGAAAACGAAAGTTCTCTTTTTCTTTCTTTTTTTTCCCCAACCTCAGGTAGATTCTGGAAACACCCCAGGAGGACTGTAATCCATTCGTTCTGTTCCTATCCACGTATCTAAGAAAGAAACCCCTCTTCTTTTATATTTTTTGTTGTGTTTCTTCAAAACAGCATCGAAGTCATAATTTTGTTCTGGACTTAATTTAACCATTTCAATTCATATAGTCAAGGACAGTTTAGTCACTTTTGCTTTCGGTATAAGCTCTTCCTTTCGATTGAAATCAACCCTTTCCCCCGAACATATATTTGAGCTTTCTCGGAAATGATATTTTTATACTTCTTTCATAAATGCAACGTTTATGTTTTTTTTTTTGTTTCTTTTTTCAATCTGTGTATCTATTGTTAAAATAATCCTTGAAATAAGAAAGGATATGTCTCACTGGAGGAAATGTCAAATTTATATTTTTGTGTGATTTGTATTTCCCTATGTTGTATCCAACACAGAGATTCCTTGAGCAAGATATAACTATAGGTGTACAACGTTCATATGTTACATGTGTCAACCATACAGAAATTGTATTGTGTTACCAAGATTCTTTTATCTGTAAACTTCTTGTTCTGAGTGTAACCAATGTAACCTCCTACCATGCTAAGTTGTGAATCAAATTTATGTTTCCCGTATTGTAATGTTCCAAAGATGTAGAAGTTGACAGTAAGATACAGGCTCGTTAAACACATTTGAAATTCAAGACACATAATCCCAAATTCCAAAACCTATATTTCCCACGAGATGATTCCTACTCCATTATGCCTAAGGCAAAACCAGGCCAATGAAGGAATACTTTTAGAAGAGAACCATAATCTCCCACTACAGATGGAGGACCATCCAATGACCACAAGTGGAAGTTACCGGAGTGTGAGTTTTCTAGAATTACCTCTCCTTGCGTCTACGGAAGTAACGAACCAGAAGTAAGTACGCATGCGCAAGTCACTACTAGACTTCGCTACAACGAGCCCTTCGGCAAAGTAGAACGAGCTGAGACTTACATCCAGCTGACTAGGGACTGTCTCTATGACGTCACTACGTATCCAATCTTCCCGATTAGAATCGTATCCACCCAATTACCAAATTATTGGATAATTGAAGAAACAGAGACAGTTCAACTCCGCCCTAGAGATATCTCGTTCCTCTCCGAGAATCTCGAGAACTACGGGAAAGTTGGAGTACAAAAGATGGACTCTGAGACTAGGAAATTCAGAGACCAGTCCAACACCAGACACAATCATGTAACCTTAAGCGATTCCTTCTGCGTCGCGCTAGCGTCGCTTTCCTAAAACCAAGCTAATCCTACCTACAGAAAGCTAAAATCCTCAACGACCTAAATACCTCGTTATTCCTGGTACCTGTGTCTGGTCTTTCCGAAGTTTTACTGAAAGTCGGTTACCGCGCTTCGAACTCACTGACCACCAAGAGCTGTAGAGGTGCAGCTCCACCACCATCACCACCGCCGAAGCTTGCCTGCAGTTCCAAGTCGCCGTCATAGAAGCCATGGTGACTTCTGGCCGAAACTTTGCCTTTCCTAAATTCCAACCTTCACAACATTTCTCTAAAAACATACACTCATAAGGCAAAACTCCTGACCTATAACACCTTGAACTGCTACATTCTTTTATTCAAACATAGAAACTGTTTCGAAAGCCTAAACGTCTTACTTTCAGCTCACAAACTCAAAATTTATAAAATCTTTATAAGCAAATAAAGAATGTTCTTCCATCTAAGAAAAGGAACTTCTGATTTCAGACCAGAACTAATTGATTGGGTAGCTATCAAGCTTTCGACCGTCACAAGTTCCCACGTACCTCTTCAATAACTCTCAAACAACTTCTAAAATTCTCTTATTCCAAGAAAACAGTCAAACTTCTTGGAATCTCTATTTTGTTTTGACGCTCCCTTTCAGAAAAAGGAGAAAGAAAAACGCCTCCGCTCGACCACGCGTCAGAGTTTTCAAAGGACGCTAAGTTTATTTCTGAAGCTCAAAATTCTGTATTCTGAAATCCAAAATGGCGGCAATCCGAAATGTCATAGTTAAAAAAAAAACTCGTAAGACTTGTGAAATTTGTGATGCCAAGCGAAATTTGGCCACCGGCGTGTCCTGTTTCAAACCTACGCATTTTTTAAAACCAAGATAGATAAAATCAATGCCCCCGTTTCCCGCCCTGTACCTCAAGATTTTTTTGTATAATACCCTGTATATTTGAAAAATGTTGTATATTCTTTATGTGTTTCCATTATATTTCGATGTAAATTCTGAGTGTTTTTATTACATTGTTGGACTATTGTGGCACCTAGAATCGAAATCTGTCTCACGTGAAGGATGAAGTATCTCAGGGAGCGCAACTTTTCGGCAATTGGAAATTCGCCTGGTGAAAGTGAGACGAAAAAATCCCGGTACACGTTCAAATTTTTATACCCTTCCCAATGCCCCTCCCCAACGATGTTTTTCTAAGGAGCAAGTTTCTTCGATTCATTTTTCATCCAATTATCATATTCATAAAGAAATAAAATACGTAAAGAACTTGAGGATGTTTTTCAAGTATATTTACTTTTTAGACTTTTCACTTAAAAATAACTATTTTTTTTTCCTTATCAGTTGGTCTTAGTGGTGAAGTACCAGTAAAAATTTCAAGATGAAATCGTTGCCTCTTCCTGTTTTATATCCATCCGACGCGAATCATAAACACTGGTAAGTGGCGTCACCACGTGTTTCTGACAATATATATATAAGGGATGATGTCCCTCGACGATAATTCTTCCAGGACAAGAGAATGAAGAAGTGACGATCAGGGCCTTTTTAGGTACCATCGCGCCGTTTGCCTAAGGAAGCTAACGAAAATAAAACTTGGAAAACCTGTTTCAGGATGATACCTCAATAAAAGTCTTGAGACCTCCTCAGTACCGATCCAAAGTCCGCGACGTTACCGAATCTATTTCTTCGATGAGGGCAATTCATGTTACGGTCCTTGTTTAATTTCGTTCTGCCCGTCCGTCTTTTAACACAGTGACTGAACCAAATTACGTAGAGATAAACTGCTTTTTATTTAAGTTCAACGATCTCGATTTACCAGACAGTTTTAAATTAGGTGACCGTAAAGTTGGCAGGTCCTTTCCAATTGCTTAGTTTTCTCTATTAAAATAATTCAGGCTGGTTTCATGATGATAAGCTGTCATTACGGTCGCTCTAAGGTTAAACCATATTTTATTTTAATGAAGTCGATTGGTCCAAATTAATAACCAATCAGGTGCGATTACAATAAATTATTTGTTCATTTAAGTCATCATTTTCTGTTCATGCCTCGTATATATGTATACTTTTTATTCCTCTGGTTTTTCCTCTTAATTTTGTTTGCTGAAAAAAGAAAATGACTGTTTTTGTTGTTAAAGAAGGGGAAAACATTATCAGAAAACTGCATCTATATGATCACATCAGAGCTACTCAACAAGTAATTACCTTATAACAAGCAGAGTAGGATGGGGTAAATAAAAAGAGTACGGGGCTTGGAACATAATATAGGGAAAATATTCACCACTTCACCTTACTATGACGGCTGACATATCGGCCAGAACTGACAAGTCTTCTAGTATTTTCTCTTCTTTCTTTTTTTTTTTTAAAAAAAAAAACAAGAATAAAACAGGCGTCACGAACACTGAGAAAAACTGAACACGATAGAAAGATTAATAACTTTCTGGCCGTCCAGTTCTTTATGTTTACCGGTAAACGAATGCGTTCAAGTCTTCTTAGTGAACCTACTTTATACCCTGTTATCTTCAATTGAAAGCTATTACCGCCAGGAACCTCGTTAATGCCCTGACAAGGAGGGTAATATAGTTAATCTTTCAAAATAACAAGATGGTCGGTTTTTCTGTTCTTCCGAAAGATGGAGCGCACATACATTTCTTTACCTTCTCGTAAATGTCGAACGATAGATTTCTTTCTTCCTTTCTTTCAAACATGAGAAGCATCAAGATATTTTGTTACACATCATTCAATGCCTCATTTAACACAGCTTGGGCCAAGCCATCAATTTGGGCTTCAAAACGTGCATTGGTTTAACATCTGCATACACGCCTGTTTCACACCTTGTAAGATAGATAGAAACAAAAAAAAAATCATTTCAGCAGGGTTGCAAGTACTCTGTAAAAAGTATGAAAATACGAGACGAATTTTTGTATTTTTTAAGAACTTTCTGATATGGGCTGATTTCTGAGGAAATACATCCCGCAGCGATTACTTGTCCCGGGCAGGGATAGGAAAGGAAGCGGTCAGGACCTTTGCTGAAGTGACATCCCGGTATTTGGCAAAATTGAGGAAAGCTCCGGAAAAACTCAGTCAGGACGGCCCGCAACGGGCTCGAACCGGCATGCCTCGCTACTGCCGATCCGAAGTCAGCGATGTTACCGACAGGACATCAAATATGCCGTACATGTTCCTTGATTGGTAACTAATGACAGCGAATTGTAGATATGCCTTAGATGCATCTTCGACTTGCGATCGGGATAGGGTAGAGGCAAATGATGGGGAAAGGTAGGCCGGGAGGTTATCTTGATGACATAAACACTGCTGTGACAGGAAAAAAAAAAAATCCTGAAGAAACCTTGCTATGACGTGCGGTTGCTGAATTTAAACTCAAGATCTAGCGAATGCGAAATCAACGCTCTGTCAACCAAGTTACGGCCCCTCAGTGGTATAGATGAGCAAAATCAATGCGCATAATTAGAAAATTATAGTTTCCATCTTGGAAATACATTAGATTGTCTCTAGTCCGACATATATGGGACCAGGCCTTGTCGGATTATAGAGATCCTTGTCGGATTATAGAGATCCCTGTCAGACTGGCGAAGATTAGATACACTCTACTGTGCTCTTCCTTACATGACGTATTGTGGTGACAACTGCAATTCAGTTTCTGGTGAGTCTATGACTCAGGCGAATATTCCTATGTTATTATCAGACAGTGCACCTTGCTTTCAACGGGATAAAACAAATACAATAAGAAGAACATAAAATTAAACTTGACTCACGTCAACCCAGTTCCCGTAAATCACGGTATTTGAATCAGCAGTGAGGAGGCCCGTGGGTTCGAGCTCCACTAAGGCTAAGCTGACTAACGTTGTCCTCAGTTTCACCAGTCGATTGCCAGGATTAATTAAAGTCCTGAGTTCCCATTCCTACCCCTGAATATCGCTGAATATCCTCACCTCTTAAGACGTAACGGTAATTTTCTAATCATAACGCGAATTTATTTTGTTTGTCTGTAGCATCTGAATCTAAGAATATACACATGAAATAGCATGTCATGGGTTATTGAAAAATTTGATTGCATTTCAGGTAGCGCTAAAAGTGACACAAAGGCATGAAAGATTTGGATGAAACTTCGCACATACATAGTAGACATAAAATAAGCGAATACGTTATTTTTTTCTTTTCTGCGAAGAAGCGGTTTGAGGGAAGAGATACCCGCCAAGCCTATTGTGAGGTAAAGGCACATTTTGTTAGAATAGGGAGCGTAAATATCATTAGTGCAAGCAAGATTGTAACGGAATCTCGCACACATATATATAATACAATAAAATTAAGAAATATTTATTTTTCTTCAGTGGGAGAATGGTTTAAAGGGGCAGAGACCCCTCCAACCATATCTCTTAAGAGTATACAGAATCTCCTTTCTCACATCTATATTTTGAACGATTTTATTTGACATTAAAATTAGAAGCGAGAGACACGCACTTACTGATTTTTATACTTAAAATGTACATGCAATAAATGTTTCACAATGCTGGTTGCTCACAAGGAAATGTCGACTCCAGAAACCAAGGAATATAAGTGACATCGACGAATGAAAAAAAAAAAAAAGTTCGACGTAATATTTTATATATGACCCAAAATTATGTCACAAAACGGTCATATTTTCTACAGGGACACATTAAGGTCCACTGATTCTCTGTATAAAATATAACAGTTTTGTGACACATATATTTCCTGTTATATTAAAATAATTAACTCGATTTTTTTAAATTCAAAAATGTCACTTGTATCCCTTGGTTTCTGGAGTCGATATTTCCTTGTGGGCAACCACATTATATATTGGAGATTATATATAGAAAGGAGATTCTGTATACTTTTACGAGACATGGTTGGAGGGGACTCTGCCCCTTTAAACCCTTCTCCGGCGAAAGGAAAACATTTCTTAATTTTCTATGTATTATATATGTGTGAAGTTTTACAACCGTGCTTGCATTTTATTTACGCTCTAGATTCTAGCAAATTGTACCTTTACCTGACAATAGGCTTGGAGGGGTCTTTGCCCCTCAAATCATTTTACCACAGAAAAGAAAAAACAACACATATTTGCTTATTTTATGTCCACTATATATATGCGAAGTTTCATCCAAATATTTCATGCCTTTGTGTCACTTTCAGCACCAGCTGAAATATATTACAGGGGGATTTCACCCACTCAAGCAGTTTTTTCGTAGTAAGAAAAAACTTCCTTTATTTTATGTGTAGTTTCAACTATATGTCAAGCTTCGTGGAAATCTGTGTGCATCACTTTGCGGATGTTCATTGTAAGTAACCTCGAATACGTTCCGATTCTCCGTGTTCGGGCCCAAAGACAATCCTTTTTAGGGCATAAAATTACAAAGTACTTGTTAATACATGAAATTTTTAAATATAATAAGGATCTACATGCTGGCATAGACTTCATAATAGATAAACTTGGCACGCTTCCCTAATTCTGTCTGCGCTAAAACTAATGGGTTTTTTAATTTTTGTTTAGAGCATGTGATTTTAAATTCATCCGCTAGGCAGCTCTGGCATAGAGCTCATAATAGAATATGATGTCTATGCTAGAGCTACCTAGCGGATGAATTGAAAATCACGTGCTCTGAACAAAAATCCATTAGTTTTAGCGCAGACAGAAATGGGGAAGCGTGCTAAGTCTACGGTGAGGTCTATGGTGCTGGTTATAGTATTCAGGTCAGCAGTCATTCGAATTGAAAGGTATGCTCATAGAGGCAACAAAATGGTTTTGGCTACACCACTAGACTAAATGATTAATAAACACAACTGTAGTTGTCATCAAAAGGAAGAACAAACATTTAATATTTACGGATATCCAAATTATGCAAATGCCTCTTATTTTAATTTACCACATACGCATATTTTCGTAATCAGTGATATTATACGATCTACTGTATGATATATAGAACTTGCAATACAAATGAGAATATCAAGAAAATTAGAAAATTGAAGAAATAATAATATTTATACGAGCTCTACTGATTTGTTTAAATCTCATAAATATGTTAAAAAATTAAAGAAAAAATACAAATGTGGCCAACTTGCAATAAAACCTTGAAAAACAAAGCAACGTCGCCATCTTTTGCTGATGAACTTAAATATACCCAGTTCGTTTTTATTATTATTTCAACAATTTTCATCCAAGAACGATGACCGGGCAGCTTTGGTGTAAGCACACCACATGTTATGGGGAAGATGTCTCAGAACGATTATTCTTCTGGAAAGGGAAGGAGGAATTTAGGGTCAGCTGGTGAAATTGATACAGAGACTGGAAAATCTCCGTCAGGATGGTCAGCAACGGGACTCGAATCTCGTATCTCCGCAAGGACGATCCGAAATCCGCGACGTTATCGAATTCTGGTTCTTAACCGACGAATACTGAAATGAAAACTTTGAACGACTAGATTTGTTTCTTTTTAATTTTCTATAATCTATGAGCAATGAATATAGCCCTTTAGGGTAACGTTTCCTTCGTTATTTCTGTAACAATAGTCTGTTAGCAGATATATTGATCATGGTCTCGAGATTATTCACTGGTCTACTGCAGAAGAATCAAATAACGCATTTCTCATTGCCTCTTTATCTTCTTACAGTATAGGAAGCGAAAATTCATCAACAACATGAGTGGCATACGGTTATAAAGATGAATAAGATTATACGACTAAGCTACAAAGAGATCTGTCGTTATTCAAAGAGAAAGAGCATATAATAAGGATCAAAGAGAGTAAAAAATACAAACACAAATGAAAGCTTCGATACTTGAAGGTGTATACACTTCCCCTACTGCGTTGCAACTGAAAAAGTGATAGCATAGTTGCCAGACAAAGAAACAAATATCGTTGCGCCATCTATGGACAAACTACTTGCTTTTCAGTGAGATAGGTGCCTGGGCTCTGAACTACTGTATATTGCGTTTAATACCGGCGTGTTAATCGTCCGACTATATTAAGGAACAATAAACACACATACGATCCTGGACAAATATGAGTACAAAACCAAATTATTAACAATTGGAAAGAATTTTTGGTGTTGAATGTACATTAAAAATTTGAAAGCAAGAATCACAGCTGTTAGTGTAAGCATTCATGTAGGAATATTGGAACAAAAACAGAATAAGAACAGAACAAAACTGTATGATTAACTTCTCGCCTGAAGTTTATAACTTAGTTTCTTGTGATACAAGATTATTTTCTATCCCCGGTGGGTGAGTGGTAATGGTTCGATATTCGGCGGAGATACAAGTGTATCGAATCTCACTTCAAACTGTAGATTTCGTTGGTATCATCCGACAGAAGGCAATGGAATGGTAAACCGTCATAGGTACTACTTTCCAAGAGACCTTCAAGACCTGCCGTCGGGCAGAACACCCATTATAATCATCAACTCCATATAAGTTAATGAACATTCTGTTTATAACCCAAGTGGAAAGATATCTACCAAATACTCTGTATTTAAAAACAAAAAAAACTATGTATGTTACTGGCAACACTGTTACTGTATGGTATATTTGTATTCATCCATCAAAGACTCCGAAATCGAGAAAGGACAAAAAAGAAACACCATTGCAGGTCACTCCTTGCAAAAACACTGGCACACCTCTCCAAAGTTGTTTTTTTTTTATGAAACCAAAAGACATTATGGAAGTTTCTCTTCGTCAGCAGCAATATGTGTGTAGTCTGTGTACCTGTCTTCCTTTCTTTTCTCTGCCATTTTTTTTAAGAATGGGAAAAGGGAGAGAGAGGAAGGAGAAGCCATAAATTTTCAATACATCTTCGCCTGATTCCACCATGCCGCCACCATCGCCAACAAAAAAGGACCACCCACCCACTCATGATGATTTAGCAGTGTAACCCACGATTTTTCGTGGCTATTTAACAATGCAGATTATTATTTTCTTGGCCTATATGAAAATTTCTCTTTCACACGCACGCACCGTACACACACAATCTAGCTGTTATAATCACCAAAATTTAGGTTTACATACTAAGCATGTGTAAAAAAAACACTTTATTTTCTCTTGAAAAACAGTTAATAAATCCATCCTGCAATTTGTATTCTTTTTCAAATTCGGTTTATTTTAGGAAATGTAGCCACGTTCAAATCAGATGGAAGTTACATAATGGTGAATTCGAGGGGGATGCGTCGTTGGACCAACACTTCGTACGACCAACAGCCTCTCAAGCATCAAGAACCGGCGTAAGACCAACACCCCAGGGCAAATATCTGTGTTGGTCGAACGCCGTGTTGGTTCAACGCCGTGTTGGTCCAACGCCGGTACTTCGAAGTGTTGGTTTCATGCCGGTGTTGGTCCAACGCAGTGTTGGTTCTACGCAGGTGCCCAAAAATAATTTAAGATCATATTTTTTATTATCTTTTTAGGTTTTATATATCTGGGGCGTTGTCAATTTTATTGTTGGTCAAACGCCGTGTTGGTCAAACGCATGTAACCCGAATTCGAAATTAACCCGATGTAACCCGAGATGTGAAATCTTTCTCTAGCGTAGTAAAATGCATAAAAGTCTCCAAGGTTGGAACATTGGTCTAAGCACTGGTATTCCAATTAAAGTGATTGCCATATAGTAGTGTATTTATGAAAAAAAAAAAAATCCTCAATTGGTTCGCCGTACCTGTATATTTCTGTGTATATCGGTTGATACGTACAGGTAATGTATTTCTTTGGATTATTTATCTCAGATTTCAGCTGTGACAGCATTTATCTCAGATTTTTCTCTCTCTCTCTCTCTTTCTTTTTTATTTTCTGAATTTCAAGTTAAAGTTGGAAGACAATATTTGCACTAACACAATTTGAAAATCATCAATATTTCTATTATATATATATTACCAAATTTCACGATTTAACCATCAAATGAAAAGAGACAATCTGCTCTTCTTTTTCATGTGTCTAATGTGTGCCTCATCTCGTGTGTGCAAAAACTGCACTTAACATAGACAAGTCATCATCAGTGTCGAAAGCAGCAGCTGCTTCAAGACCCGCTAAAAAACCCTCTCCGTTCATCCCAATTTTATCACTTCCCTTCTCGTCGTAGCATATCTAACTTAATACTGTCAGGAAGCTGGAATCGTCTTCTTCATTTCCTCTCAAACTGCAAATGGCGCTCAGGTAAAGTTTGCATTTTAATCAAATAATGTTGCTTAGGTGTCTCTCATGGCGTTAAATAAAATCATATAAGATATTCGTTCAAAACAAAACACGTATTTTTGTACGACTTATATTCTTTACATGAGCTCTCCGCCCCACCATGAACCAAACAAAATGTGAGCAATGAGTTATGACTACATGTTATCTGTACATTGCCGATCTCTTTACCATAAGATCCTGTCCGTTTGGTACAAGACTCGCGTATGGTAATAAAACACAGTTTAAGTAAGAGTACAAAAATCGAAACAAGTTTTTTTTTTCCTTTTAAAAAACAAGGAGGCGGAAGGAGTTTGATGGTACAGCAGGTCGGGGGTTAAGAAGGAAAAAGAATTGCCCGTGAAAGTGAAAATTACTTTGTAAGAAAGGAAGACACACACAGAGAGAGAGAGAGAGAGAGAGAGAGAGAGAGAGAGAGACTGGGAGAGTGTATGTAGTATCTTATGTTGATTCATATCACCTATATGTACCCATAAAGACGATAAATAATCGGACGGTACTTTAACACTTACCTATTTCTCCTCACCTCATGCTCTTTCTACAAAAATTGTATTTTATGATCAATCTTTCACAGCAATTTCCTGGGAAATTTTACGCTCCAAACCATCTACTCTTACAAAACAGTGTTGCCAGTACCACACAAAAATATAAGCTTATCAATAACAAGCTTAATTTGTAACTACTGAATGGAAATAAAGTCTCTATTATACTCCGAATCGAACATACTTTAATCCCCTCGTAACGTTTCAAATTATAAATACATGAATAGCCTGGTTGTTTTACAAAAAAAATTACCAAACGAATCTTTAACTAACTCGCCTTCGTTCGCTACCGCTTTCTCGACATTAATTCGTGTGAGTGTTTGAATTTCTTCTGAGGAAATTATTGGCTGTAATAATAGCTAACCACATTTAAAGTGTATCCTTCTTTGAACAAATTATTTACATTTCTTCAACACAAATCTAACTCTAATTTGTGCTTATTGATACCTATTTTCGAGATTTTTTTTAGTGCCTAAACATTTAGGCTCAATTTTTTAAAAGTTACTACGTCTAATAATAACCTTTAAATATGTAATTCAAGATGCTACATTTATTTCCCTACATCACCAGAATACTAAAAGAGAAGAACCCAGAGGCAAGACTCTAGAAGAATATTATACAATACTTATTCAGTCAATTTTGTCAATATTATACCCACATTTCGATTTAGTGCTTGCGAGAACTTGAAAATAGATTAAAAACCATACATATTTTACAACGGTCTGCTAATACAAATGCGCAAACACTTACTAGCATAACTTACTTAGAATAATCGTTGAGTCTAAATTTCAGAGTCTAAAAAAAATAATAAAAGTGTACTACGCTAACTTTCAATTGAACACATCGCCATCTACTAATTATAAAATGAAACATTCCGTCTATACATAAAGTTCAAAATATTGCTATTTGCAGGTAATGACAAACTAGATTGATATTTTATGAGCTTTTTTTTTTTAATAAACT
The DNA here is from genome assembly GCA_022664845.1 of Lepisma saccharinum. NCBI lineage: Eukaryota > Metazoa > Arthropoda > Insecta > Zygentoma > Lepismatidae > Lepisma > Lepisma saccharinum. The sequence continues at coordinate 12,491 of JAGDQP010048610.1, forward strand.
GTTTTTTGAGCACTTTTCTGCTTATCAGAGGATATCGATGATCATAGTATAAAAACATTTTCCTTATATTAGTATGTAAACGACCCAAAATATGACGTCAATCACGGATATGTAGCTTTATATCAAGTTTTTGTACATAAAGAAATTTAAAGAAACATATCCGTTGGTTTGGAAAAAGCGTTTGATTGAGTCAACTGGGGAGTCGTAACACAGTGAACAAGGTAGGTATGGAACGGAAAGACCAGAGAATCTCTAAGCAAACTTGTTTAAATCCGAGAAGGGCAAAAGAAGACGATGACTCATCACATAGGTGAAGTGAAATATTATTATGACGTCTTCCCCACTTTTTAAGAGAAGATACAAACCGAAAGAAGATTTACGGTTAAGGATAGAAAAATCAAATTCATTAAGATTTGCAGATGATATAATTCCTCTTACAGAGAATATAACTTGGCAATACAATAAAACAGCTGCAGGAAAGTGGTAAGGAACATGAAAATGAAATAAACATGGCGTCAAGAAAGGCAACTGAAAACATCGAATTGTGGACACGGAGAAGAATGAAAAAGTAACGAGTTGCTGAAGAAAATAGAGAATAAGAATAATATTGGGAAAAAAATAAAGGAAAGAAAGATTAATAAAGGAAAAAGAAGAAGACAAATCAAACTCTTTGACAGTATTAAAGAAGATAAATCACGTGTTAAGACAGAAAGAAAAACGCTGGACGAATGGAGAGGACATACCGTGCCTTGAAGGATGTGCCCCCTTTTCGTGACAATTCACATACTGGCAACCCTGACAAGAAACATCTCAATAATATAACAAAGCGAAAATGAAAAAAAAATAAAAATATTTGGTACGCATCATTTATAACGACTCGTGAGGAGGGCAAAACCTACGTAGACATGGTTGTAAAAGAAGGACGTTTTATGACACCAAGGAACTAAAGGCATGCAATAAAACAATCGAAACTTTTTTTTTTGAGTGTGCCAAACACGAAAAAATATTCTTCATCATTTACAATCCACATACATTATCGTTTATCCGTACATTTCCTGCTCTCCCATTCACCCTTCATTTAATTTCGCTAAAAATAGATCATTACCACCTCTTAAATACCGTCTACGAAGTAAAATGTTTATATATTATAAATTAATCATCGAAATAAACAAAAGAGTCCATCTAGGAGATAGTTTTTTGAAAATGAGAAAGAATGCCCCCCCCCTCTCAATAAAAATTATAACTTGTCTCGCTAAATAATGAGATAGTTAAATTCAGAAATGGATTAGTAGAAGTTTATCGGTATACATTGTAAACAAAATATGTACACTCACCGCCAAAAGTTGGTACCCAGTCATCAAATTTTTCTCCAAATAACTTTGAAAGGGATTGGCTGATTTGAGTATGGTTTCCTGTAACGTAAAGAAAATGTAATTCTCTGTAAGTTAAAAAAAAAAAACTCAAATCAATCCACATGACTGGGTACAAACTTTTGGAGCTGACTGTACAAGAAGAATTTTGGCAAATACTGTACTCCTAAAATCCCTTTTTTCGATAGTTTAGATTCGGGTTGGTGGAATTAAGGGGCTGCAGCATGAAGAGCGGACGCTTCCTCTTACAGTGCGGCTCGTACAGTGGCTCCGCGGCACTCTATCCGTATCCGAACCGTGAAAGTAGAGGCAGTGACGTAGCTGTTGAAAAACCATTTCAATTTCAATTTTTGTGATTCATTAACTAAATAAAACAAAATGTTCATTTAAGAAATAACAATATAAAAGCCATAAATTGAAGCAAGCAAATTATACGTCACGCCGCACGCGATAAACAAAGCAGGTGCGGTATAGAATGTTACTACAGGTTTTGCTTTAATAAGTCAGACCGAAAGAGGTAACTTATTCTATAACACTTGTTATACTCGACAAAGAGCTTCATAAATCGAACCGTTCTTGCAAGGAGTTAAACCAACATTTTAACATACACAGTGGTAAGCAAATGTTCTATACCTATCTCGACTGAGAGAACATTTTATGTTTTTTAACCCTTACACTTCTATCCCTCCTTTCTCAACATTATATACGCTATTTCAAATCATTCTTTTATTTCCTTTCCTGCTTAAGATTTTTTTTTTCGTGAAATAAAAAAAAGTAGATTCACTGTCGAAGCATCTCGAAGGAAAAGCGTCGAGGCAAGCAAGCAAAGTCGTTTGTCCGTTGTTATTT
>JAGDQP010048611.1:0-14709 GCA_022664845.1 Lepisma saccharinum
GATGGAATTCCGATACTTTATGGATGTAATTTATTCTTCAAACTTGAAATTGCGATATCTCATCTTTTTAGAGTGGTTCACAATGTATCATGGCTACTAGTCAAGTTTGTTCTCCACCATGTGTAAACGCGAAGGTTATCGAAAGACGAAGCCATACTGTGAAATTTATCGCGTTTGGTTAAAAATGACAACAGAAAACCTGAACTTTTCTCACTGACAGAAACATATGAGAAAATGTGAGGAGTAAGATACGTACAAGCAATCTTTGAACGTTGTTCTCAAGTACCAGACGAGACGAAAGAAACCATTTCGAAGGTGTATTATCTCAGTTGGCCGAATGGATAAGGGGATAAGGTGTTGAATAGCTGACCGGAAGGAAGCGGATTCAAATCCCACCAAGGTTAAGTTTTTTTTATATTCATAAGTTCGTTACTTAAGGAGTGAAAATTCCAAACGTTCTAAGGGTTCTTAGTCAGTGGCCATAGTTTCGATAGAGATTTCGCCAACGTAGAGAAACGCAGAAAGCTTGTTAAGGCCTTCGTTCCTCGAGACTTACACAAAATATTTGAGTTAGCTAAACGTGTTAATCCATTGCATATGATTCCAACGATTTCTTTGATTTTAAGGAAGCTGCTGATACATTGTTGACCTTAAAGAAATACATTTCCAAATGTACACTTCTCAAAGTGTCATACGCATCACAAGTAACTATTAAAACTATTTACAATGAAAGAGAACATCAGAAGTTTTTCAATGTTCCTAAAAGAGAAAAATCTGTGACTGATATACAACAAGATTTACTACATCTGAAAGATCAACCACGTTTGTCTTCTGAAAACAAAACAAAACAAAAAAATATGTCAATCATGTTGCCTTTTCTTCCTAAGTAACACAGAGAGATTTCTAGAACACTTTCAGCAACTCAGTGATTCCATAACAGTGGAAGCCAGCAGTGTGTATTTTGCGTGCTAATGTATGTATGTTTTGGTGGAGGAAGGGTTCAATAAAGCTAATCTTCTACTATCTAATATAGCACTACAGTACCTATCACCTGCTATAATCGTAAATACAAAGTTGTGCTTCAACATGCATAGGAATTCAAACAGTGAACTGCTGAATGGCACTTGGAACCAAAGATTACTTAGTATGGCACATAGCGAGTTCTTTTTATTTATTATTCTGAAATATTCCGCTCAAAACGAGCGGAATTCCGCTATTTGAATTTATTGTGTACATCTCTTAAAACGAAAGTTATGTTTCTTGATGCTGGTTTTGAATCTCCTAGAATTCGAATCCAAATTTAGACATTTGAAACGTGTATATTTAATGTATTGACAATTCTTTGAACATACTCATACCTATTTTGTGCCGGGCTTGATGGTCGTGTCGACTACAGAATTAGGCTACCGTTCATAACGTTTCGACTTTGAATTCTGCCTAGGGGTATGGATGGATTGCATTCGTCGTACATTCTAGACGCATTGCATTCGTATAATCAGGATAGACCAGAGTCAATAGTTACTCAAACGGTCCAAACAAAATAAAATGAAGCTCAAAAAAGTTTTATCAGTCATATTTTGCGTAAATAGAAAATAACTTTCGAAAAATTCATTTTTTTTATTTGATGACATAATAAAAAGCACTATAAAAGTGTAAAATAAGTGATAGAGTGGTTATCCTACAGTAGAAGGTTTTTTGTTTTATCTTCCAATTACTGTAAAATTGTTAATTTACTTCACCAGTCTCAAGAGGCAGGGTTTATTACATGTTCTGAACATAGAAATACTTTAACATATGAAGACCTCAGGGAAAGAACGTGCATTGTACATTTTGTTGATTTTACAGAAGAGCCTTTTAAAAGTCTATAATCAACATTACGTATACCTCCACATCGAATAAAGATTTCATTGTAACAGATGGACTGTGCATATTCTCTTCATGCATTACAGTTTGCTAAATAGTCCCTTTAAAGAGCAAATAGATGCCATCGTTATTTCAATATGGCCAAAAATGGACAACGGACATTCTTTTCTGTGGTCTTCATATGTTACTAGAACTTTATGTATCATTTGAAGAGTATTTAAGCAAACAAAACTTACTTGAATGACATCTGAAATCAACAAATTACCAAACATGACATATATCACAACTTAGCAGGTATTAGGAACTCATATACGTGCGTGGGTGTAGGCATGTGTAACAAAGAGTAGGTACACAAAAAGAGACATTTGTTACTGTCATTATCAACATTTCGTTTGCTACCTATCTGGCCAGGAATTCACAGAACGGTTCTTTCTCGTTATTTGAGCTCTGATCTCGCTGACCGAGGTTACTTTCACATAACTGAACACAGCCATCTACATTGGACTTTGCTTGTCTGAAGCAAAAACCCATTCGCCTACCTGTAACAACCTTCCGCAAATTACAGAAGAGCTTTTTTTTTTTAAAAAAAAAAAGGTCAAACATAAAATGGGGGAGAATTCAAGCTAAACAAAGGGTTAGGGGAGAAAGGTTGGGGAGAAGAGAAAACTCAGAGAATCAAAGGAGAAACACGCGTAGAGAGAAAAAGTCGTATTGATAAATGGCCATGCAAATCCAGGAAAAATGAAGGGAGTTTAGGGACAATTAATTACTGGCCTGAAGTTGTCAGACTTCGAGCTCGTGGTGATCCTTTGCCGAGCAGGAGATTAAGAGTCCCCTGAACACACTGATCCCCCTCAAACACTCCCTTATTCCCGAGGGAACTCTTCTCTTGCACATGGACTTCTTTCCCCACTGACTGACTCAGGTAAATTGGAGGTTAAGTTTACACATTCCAAGCAATTTACAACAAGAACATGAGGGGAAAAAAGTAAATCGGCTGAAAAGATTTGCTCTAATGTAAACAAAGGTAATAATTAGTTTACTTTTCATCAAGAAAAAATATGCATTTTTTCTACATTGACATCAATTACAGTTATATAAAAAACGAAGTCCAGTTGACGTGCAAATTATCGTTCATTTTGTGGTCGTTTTACAGGCAATTATCCGAGTAGTGTGAAATTGGAGAGAAAGGTGGGGCGAACCAAACCATTTAATCTATGACTTTGTAGACATGCAAAGAAAGTTGGAACATTTTTTAAAATTAGAATAGTGAAGCTGTGTACATTAGTTGTAGTAATCAAATTCGTAGCAAGATTAATTCAAGAAGAGTAAGACTTCTTTAGTTGTAGATAAACTCTTTTAAATGCTCCTCAAGGAACTGCGTATCTGTAAAACGCTCCTCAAGGAACTACGTATCCGTAAAACGCTCCACAAGGAACTTCGTATCCGTAAAACGCTCCTCCCGCGTACAAAGTGGGAGCAAGTAATTAGATGGGAGACGACCAAGAAACACAAATAGAAAAGAAAATTAACATTTTTCACGAATACTTTAGCATTATTATTCATCTATTTAGATACAGTACTCTTGAAACTTCAATTGTAATTGCTATATTGACAAAAAGAAAGGGAAATACTGTAGTAGAAGATTTTCAGAAGCTACGTTACTCCTTTTTGGTTTAATTGTCTCCCTTTCTTCCTTTGTAGGATTTGTCAGGAACAAACTTTAAAAGAAACAAGCCACATTTGTCGGCATTGAAAATATCACAGGAGTCGTATCTTCATATCAGATTTGTCAGTACTCCCTGGATTTGGCTACCCACTAAGATCACATTTACTGCGATGGTATTGCTCACCAGAAATCTGGCGATAAACGATTCACTGTATTGCTTTAAATCTGTCTAAGAGATCAACTGGAGGCAGTTACTCAAAGTTTATTTTGCGTGCTATTTCACGCACAAGACTTTATACGCGTATATGGTCGCGTTCAAAGGAGTAAGGCGTACGTGCAATTTTGTAATTTTCTGCCAATGTACAAGTAGTTGACAAGTGCAAATATGTAAATCGAACATCCGTCGTTTATGAACACGTCAATAGCACTCAAGTAGTAATCAAGTTATAAATTACTTTAAATTTCCAAAAAGTTCTTTCGCTATCAAAAACTTCTCTTGTAAAATTTAGTAAATGTAACTTACGTATGTACTTCTACCTTGAAAGAAATGATACGATATGCTCAGTGGCAGGACAAAAAGCGTGTATGACGGCGTAATAAGCGGGCGCGTTTCGTAAGTTTGTTACATCTCCGTTACCACCTTTACAGCAAAAAAAAATTAGCTATTTTTAATTAATTAACATCACGCACAGTTTGTGTTCGTCTTCCTACATATTCTTATCATCCGATTTATATTGTTTCTCATTCTTTACAAATTCCTCACTTATTCCTAGAGCCGCGGTGGCTCAGTGATAGAGCGCTCATCTCTGGTGCTTGGGATCCTCTGTTCAATTCGTGAGTTTTCTCCGGGTTCTTCTGTTTCCTCCCATATAAAAATAAAGTTTGCCAAAGCTTTTATCTAATTACCGTAACGAAATATTTTATGGTCTGTTTGAAAACTTAAGGTCCACGAATTGTAATTCATCCCGTGCCATAAGTAAAAGAAGAAGGGGGGAAAAAGACTTAAAGAATTTATGTGCAACCTTTAAATCTACCATATTGTCCTCCAGACAACCACTGAAACACTTGATGAGTAATTAACCATTTATTTTGTGTGAGGACCCCAGAAGACAACGGATACAAGTGACATTGACGTATAAAAAAGTTCGAGGTAATATTTTAAATAGAACCCGAAACATATGTGACACAAAATTGTCATATTTCATACAAAGAAAACTTGCACCTTACTGTGGCCATGTACAAAATATGACAATTTTTTGTCACATATATTTCGGGTTATATTTAAAATATTACCTCGAACTTTTTTTATTCGTCAATGTCACTTATGTTTTTGCTTCTGAAGTCGACATTTATATAGATATATGCTTCAAACACAGTTTGATTTGAATCGAGAACTCTATTGTTCGCAGTCATACGCAGTCATTCCATTAAGTTTGTAACATTGAAATTTTGTATGTATTGGAAACCACTGCGTACGAGATTATATTGGGAAGAAATAATATATATATATATATATATATATATATATATATATAAATTGTATTACAAAATTGAGGATTATGTTCTACCTTCATCTGGTAAAATATTTCATCAACTGTGCATTGGAGCTATGCAAATGATTTTGCCGGGCCAAGGTCTCACAAAGGTTGAAAAAATGTCTTAGTTAGAACTTTATTGTACACTAATTTATCAGTCTCATTTCACTCACTCCTCGAATGTCTCGAATGTCTTAATTATTTGACGCTCAAGTATTGTATATTTTTGTTTACATTCCAAACCACTCGTTTCCACAATTCTCTGATGTTTTCCAATTCATTTGAAGATTTTAAAAAAATGACAAGAATTTCGTTCACCAATACACGAAAGATCACATGTTATGCAATCAAATTTAGAAATATCTACCAAGATGAAATCGGGTCACTCCTGGTGACCCGGCCTGACCCGGGGATACGTGGTCTCGCAACCCGGTCCGAAATGTGACGCGAATGACCTAATTGACACGCTGACTAGTTTGACTCAGTCACCCGGCAACGCGATGATTGTATCTCGACCCAATTCATTCGGTGACCCAATCTTGACCCAGTGACCCCATTTTGACCCGATTTGATTGGCCTTGTTCTTGTGCCTTAAATCAAACAATAATGTCGTTTAGAAATTCATAAGTTCTCTCAGCCTTTCCGAGGGAGTGGCTATTTGCAGACCTCCGAGAATATTCTTGTTCTTTCCGGGTATACGGCAATATTTGAACATGTTATTACTATTATTAGGTACATTTTGGTGTCATACTTTTGGTCCACTGGGGGTAATGCCCCCTTTCTTGATCACCCGTGAAAGAAACACAATTCAAATGCAACATGTCCTAATAAGAAAAAAATTAAAAACTCTGCTTTTCCCTTCGGGTTCCAAGCATAGACACTGTCCAAAAGTTTACCCGACTGACCCTGTGGCACATTTCAGCTCTGACCTTCATACTTAGGTCACAAAATTTTCAAACGAATTTCGTACACAACAGTGCTTTTCAAAATTAATTTGATAGTTACAAAGTAAGTTATTCGAAAGTACTAATTCTAATTTACATTTATCGAAAAGCCTCTTAATACAGTTTTTGAAAAGAATGAAAACAGTAACAAAATATAACCATAAAAAGGAAATAGTCAGGTCTCATTTCCTCTGTTTTCTTTAGTGATGTTATCAAATTAAAATAATATAACTCACTGCTCTCATGTGTATTGAAAGTTCTGAGAATTCGTCCATAAAAGCAGAAATGGAAGCAGCATTTTTAAAATATGTTTTCTTGAAATTCATTTAAGAGTTAATTGAACGTGCGGACGTTCTATTGATGAATGTCTTGCCAATACTTGCTGGACAAATTATAATCTAATTGGATGTGTAGTTTACTCAAGGAAGGGACATAAGGAATTAGAAAAAAAAAAGCATGTATTATTGACTCTCTTTGATTCTTCCCGATTTTAAAAGTAAGTCAGGTTCTCGTAGTCAAGTGATCTAGACTTTAAAGAAGGTAGGGAAAAGAAGGTTCGTAAAAAAACAGAAGAGGAAAACGTGTTCGGTTTGCAGGTTTTAATTGGCAGAGGGTTTCAGACTCGTTATCTTGTTGGAAACTATGTGCGTTGAACTTGGTAGTCCTTTGAGAAAATCCAAATGCTCACTACTACGTCATGTACATCTAGACAGTATAATGAGAAAATCAGGGAGCTTTTGAAAGAGAGGAAGAGAAAACTTGATTTTTTTGAATAAATTTGAATGAATGCTGAAAGCTTTGAGAAGGTAGAAAGTTTATCATCTTGTCAACGTGAATTGAATGACTTCCATAAGTTCGGCTCGCAAACATCCTCTAACTTTAAGCCTACAAGAGAAATTAAAAAAGAAAATACTTCGTCATAATGTAGCATTACGACCGCGTTTGTAAACTAAAAAAAATGCAGTTTATCTTAAGGTTAGTGTAAAGCAAGGATCTCTAATGTTAGATGACAGCACTAACTCCGTATGACTTTAATCTATTTTTTTTTAGTTGTACGCAGTTCCAATGCTGCTCCTACAAATTCAGCCCCAGAGAGTTCAAACTTTCAGAGAATTAAGTTCATAACCATTTCAAGAGTTCTATCCGTGTCGATTTTTTACTTTCTTTTTTGTTCATTGTTGAAAAAGATTCATTGTTATAGATGTTCACTACAACAATGAAGCTCTTTCGACCGGTGCTATGGTCAGCTATTGTGTAGTTCCAAATTTTGTAGACCTCTGAGAGGGGGCTTGCCTAGCGCGCGGGGTGAAGCGGCAAGTGCTCAAGCAATCAGCGAGAACTCGCGCTCTTACTGCCAACCTCGCATTGGCTATTTAAAGTGTCTTCCCATCCATGATCACGCTACGACACCTCTCTCGCGGCTACAGAACTTAGAACTAGGCAATGCATCTTCACCATACACTTACCGAATGTTGTGCCAGGCTGCCGGCCGCATTTGTGTCCTTAACGAACTGAAAAAGTAAACAGTGTTTGATGTGCTTCTTATCGGTGTCCATTTCACCGACACGATACGCTGTCCCTGTCTGCTCGTCTCCACTCATTGCCTGTGGATGCTCTAATGTTCTCCAGATTAAGTTACTACCGACTCACGGACTAGCAACGCCATCTGTGCGGTCAGCACTCCGCTAAGCTGTTGTATGTCAAAATGGGTAGAAATTTTGCGCTTATCCAATAGAAATGAAGCAAGACCTATGCGAAATCAATAAGATAGAGATTGACGAAATTAAAATAGAGAAACAATTTGGAGTCCCATCATTTCAAAAATAAGAAAGCTGAATATATATGTCGTTGGTATATTACATTTTTTTACGTCTTAATTTCCATGAATGAAAAATAGTTGTAGGTATTCAGCAACTGCCGAGTCCGATATTAGAAGACTATAAAATGTTACACTTCTTTGACATTAGTATTAGTTTTGTATTCAACAAGTTCGTGACAATAATGCACCTTTCATGCATATCTGGCATAATGATTTTCGAGAGAATGAAATGTTTTCAAACTTTCCTGTCGAAAAAGTTTCAACCTAAGTAAAGTATTATTACTTACTTACTCTATGGCTTACGGAACTCGCAAGTTCATAGCCGGAGTAACAAACGTTCTCCATAGGATTCTATCCTGAGCAAGATCAAGCCAGCTTTCATCACAAACATCTACTTCTCGAAGATCCCTTCTAATATTATCCTCCCAACGTCGTCTCGGTCTTCCCAGCGGTCTCTTTCCCTCCGGCTTTCCAACCAGAATAGGATATAATCTTTGTTTCTAACCCATCCGAAATAAATGGCCTGCCCGCCTTAGTCGCCGCGATTTCATTATTCTTACAACATCGGGTGAGTCGTACAGTCCGTGAAGTTCTTCATTATGCAGTCTCCTTCATTCCCTAATCATCGTTCCGTTTCGGCCCGTATATATTTCTCAAGACCTTATTTTCAAACACTCGTAATTCATGTTCATCTTCTAGGGTCGCAGCCGGCCGGGTGGCCGAGCGGTCTGCGGCGGTAGGCCTTCGGCTCAAAGTTCCCGGGTTCGAGTCTCGGCATGGGTGTGGATTTTAACAGCTAAAGGTGAATCGTGACGGGCCGAAGTCCAAAGTTACTAGACTGGAGCGTATAAAAATAAAGTTTACCAAAGTTTTATCTAGGGTCGTACTCCAACTTTAATAACCGTAAAGAATTACCAGCAGAATAACCGTTATGCAAATTTTCATGGACATTCAAATCCTGTTAATTGAATAGGTTTGTTTATTAATGTTTAAAATATCCGTTATGCATACTTTGAATTGCCCTGTTCACATAAATAATAATTACATAGAATAAGAATGTAGAGAAAATTGATTCTTACATAAATTGACTTATACATTTCAAAATTTAGTCGTTTATCAATTTTTTAGCCAGTCCAATACTTATTTTTTTCTCTTTGCACTTCTCAAGTATTTTCGTTTACATATTTCCACGTGACTATTCTATTGAAAAAGCTATTTATTTCGTATATAAAGTAATTATCTCCAAAATACTGTTCACTTCTTCAGATCTACCGTTTTATAACTCAAGACAAGATAAGATAAAATGAAGTGTTTTGGGCGGTAACAGCACTATGGCTTACGCCCGTCCCGATTTTATAATACAAAACTACTTTTAAGCTTCATCAGCTAAACCTGGGAACTCTTATACAGTAGGTGCTCTTTAATTCGGCACGTTCGGGACCACGGCGTTGCCGGATCACAGAACGTCAATATACCAAAGAAAAATTAACACAGTGCAGTACAATGATATTTAAAACAAGTTATACATATAATAAACCGTTCTATGGCAATAAAAAATACACATGAGCGTTACTTTTTGAAAAAGTTTCTAAAAATTTCAACAAAAGCCCGAATCACCCGAAAAAAATCCGAACGCGAGTAGCTAGATTGGTGCCGGTCCGAAGAAAGCCGGATTAAAGAGCGTCTAAAGAGAATGTACCGATCCAAAGCAAACCGGATTAAAGAGCGCCTACTATATCACCACTCCGTTCTTCCGTCTTTTACAAGAACAACTTTTAATTCAGAACTACTAGAACTACGAAGGTGTCGTTGGTAAAATCTTTGCGAGACGAATGCAAGTCCGCGTTATATCATATGTGTGCATCCGTCCGTGTGATGAACTACTACCTCAGGAGCTACAAGGGCTATCAAGCTGGTTGAGGTGTTGTTGAAAATGTCTCAGCGAGACGAGATCAAAGCCGCATATAGATCATATCTGTCCATCGAACTTTCAACTGAGGAAATAGGAACTATTTGTAGAAACTTCTTTTACAAGAAATAGTCAATACTTAATCGTAAGATACAAAACAGTAAACACGCAGTATGGTCAAATTAATATTTACTTTTATGATAACTATCAACTACTCTAGTTTTCTGAATTACGAGTGATTCTATCTCTGAATTTGAAATTAAATCTTACTTATGTTCCTTTACTACATAAATAAATCCTCCGCCTTGCGGTTTTAAAATTGTAAATTTCATATCAAAATTCAAATATCCGGTGATAACATGGTGTGACGCAGAAAAACTATTCTGACAATCTACATTTCTTTCAGTTTGAAAATGCAAAGTGTAATGCCAGGGAATAATAATATCCATGTAATTACCAGTAAAAACTTATTCTTATTTCAATTTTCCTGTAACCAATATGTAACGATGCTAAAGCATTATTTGCATTATGTTACAAAGCAAGCAAATCGAAGTCACGGAAGAAGTAGAAAATTCGCTTAGAATCTGTGTTTCTATTCAGTCCAGAAACTCCTAACCTCGCCATTAACATCAAGCAAGTTGAAATCGAATATATGCAGAATGGTTATTCTACCGGTAATACTTTACGGTTGCGAAAGTTGGAGTAAGACTCTAGCAGATGAAGATAAATAACGTATGATTTAAAATAAGGTTTTAAGAAAGATATACAGCCCGAAACGGGACGAGATGACTAGAGAATGGAAGAGTCTGCATAATGAACAGCTCCACGGACTTTACGACTCACCCGATGTAGAAAGAAAATTTTAAATCGGGATCCCGAAGATGGGTACGCCATGTAGTTCGGAGGAGGAAAAAAACGAAGATTATAATCGTAGTTGGAAAGCTGGAAGGAAAGAAACCGTGGGAAGACCGAGACGTTGTTGGGAGGAAAATAGAAGACATCTTTCAGGGGTAGATGTTGATGATGAAAACTGGCTTGATCTTGCCCAGGACAGAATTCTATGGCAAACGTTTGTTACTGCGGCGATGAATTTGCGAGTTCCGTATGCAATAGAGTTAGTATTTTAGATTTTTTCTTACACAGTATAAACCATTAATAACATTGTATTCTGTATAACACTAAATATAGTACGTAGTATAAAATAACACAATTCAATACAATACAATAAACAAATTAAAACAATTCGTACTAAAAACTAAAAATTAGTTTTGTTTATGCATAACTAAAAATAAAAGCATGAGGCTCTCATATACAATCGCTTCATAAATTCTTGAATTCGCGCGCCACATGCTTTTCTTTTTAGTCATGCATAAATAAAATTATTTTTTACTTTTTAGTACGATTTAGAAAAGTATGTCTGTAAAAGTTTTCTTTTATTAATTTGTAAATTTGTATTAAAAAAATAAATTTGTATTTTTGATCATTTAACCACATAAATATCACTGTCACAATAACGTGCAAACTCTGATGAGAAGTTTGAGTTACATGGTTGGAGTTCTAGAAAGCCCTTTATGAGACAGGAAATTCAGTTTGTTTGAGAGTCCGTCGTGAACTAGTGCATTGAAAAGCTTAGTTCATAGTTCAAACGAAACAGTTTCTTTACTTCATTTACTAAGTAAACGACATAGTGTGTTGAGTTCATTAAAATTTGTAAACAAAAATATCATCCTATAACTTCACTACAGCCTTGATTTGCTGTATTTGATAATTAATATTCTAAATATAACCTAAACTCTAATAAACAATTATTTTTCACCTTCCTGGTGACCTCTCTGAAGACACCACAAGATCAACAGGATAAGAAACCCTATTCTACATCATATACACTAAAATTAAACCATAACTATATTTCGCGGTTTTAACGACTTATCTTCTAATGATTTAATCATGCATAATACTATATACTGCAGTGATTCTGTTTAACCCATTGCTGTCTATTCCTAATATCGTAGTTAAATGTCCTTAAAGTTGTGATTGCGGTTCAACTAACGAAGATTAAATTTACTTTGCTTTAAAAAGTACGCAAAGCACAATTTCTGACTTATATTCGAGCGCCTATATTCAAATTATTTTCAGGAAAGTTGAATACAAAGGCTCCGAACTTTATTTCTCCTGTAATTTCAATGCAATAGCTTCCCGCTTATTCTGGCAATCCTTGACCAACACAAAGGAACATTTGTGATCTAGATCTTGTTCGAACAAGAGACTATGTCAGTGGTAGAGATTTGGCTTAAAATTCGGGAGGTTGTGGGTTCAATCCCACGGGCCGATTATCATGACTTGTTCTGTCACACCAGGCAAATGCGGGATGGTACGTTCAATTTAGGCCCTGGCCGACACGACGCCTTTCCGCATTCTCTTCCCTCCTCTACCCCGTCCTGAACCTTAGATGCCTGAAGGACACAAATAAAAAATTCAAATTCAAGAGACTATGAATCTTTCAGTTGCCTGGAAAAGTGTTCTTCTAAACGTTACAAATCGTATTTTATGATTAACTGTTAATTATATTTAATATCATACGAAACTGGAATTTTTTTGTTCTTCAGAAATTTATGAGCATACTAAAATTATATTTTCTAATTTGCATGTGTAAAAACCTATATCTATATAATTTTTCCATCATTAAATACGTCAAAATTCAAGGAACTAGTTTAATAGAATTTTGCCATTAATCTGCACAGGATAATTACACATTTTCGTATCAATGCTTCTGAAATTGCCTCATCTGCTAGATAATTAACTACCGGAAGGTCGCCAGATGTTGTATCACACATGGGTTTCACTAGAGTCACATGTTATACCAGTTTTAATTGTCAGTTGTATTATGAACTCCCACATCATTCTTATAAAGCATTGTATCAGCACTCAGAATATTATGCTTAGCATATAAAATAGCAGTACAGGCTAAGTGATTTTTTTATCCAAGAAATGAGCCAGACTTTAGATGGAGGTTTAATTATATGGGATTAGGTATTGTTTAGTATACTTCTTTCTCCGTTTATTAATTACTGAACGCGATGTTTTATGGTCACATGGTATCATCAACGTAATCAAAGGAACATAGATCTTGTCATCGTTGGCATAGGTAATATACTTCGGATTGACTTAAATTATATTAATCCAACTCAATTTCTGCCTTGCAAAGTGTGATTTTCTTTTCTTTTTTCACAAAAAATATTAACACAGTCTCCGGAAAGCTGCGCTTCACACCTAGTATGACAGCAAATTCCAATGGTTCTAGTCTTATGGATGGAAAACGATTGAAAATTTTCTTATATTTGTAAGGTAGTAGAATAAATCCACTTTTTTTTTTTTTTTTTTTTTGTAAAATGCACATTTTGAGGGGTTATTCATATATGAACTTACTTTAAAATAAATAAATATGTTTTGTTAATAGAGAAATAATGTATCATATTCTTTTATGTGCGCAACCTAACCTGACTAATCGTACGTGTTTCAGAAACTCAGGAGATGTACAATAGATTAATTTCATCAAATTAAGTCTCTAATTAAATACAGTATGAAACTAAATTAATTATCCCCTCTCACTTACAGAATTAAATGATTCCAAACGTGTTCCCCCAAACGAAATTTTTAAATGCATAATATTACAAATAAGAGTTGCGATTCTACTAGCAAACGCAAAGGCTTCGAGGGTCCCTTGATAGCATCTCAGACACATAAACAGTCAGTTTTATATAATAGGTTGGCAACACTGACAACTGGCTCACTAGGGAGGGGAACACCCACAGTATTAGGTAGATTTCGAAGAAAATATACCTATTGAGATCGGTACGATATGAAAGTGTATATTTATATATATATTTATATATTAACACACTAGCGGCCATAATTTTGAAGATATTTGAACCAAATTTTTATATGTTATTTCTAGACTTAATAGCTCGATTAAGTTCGTTAATGAGCAAAATCGGTCGCCATCTTGGATCCAAAATGGCCGCCGAACCCATTGTTCTATAGAATACACAGCCTAAACCGCTGGGGCTATTGAAATCAAATTTGGCATAAAGGTACAACATCACTTTTTGATTATGAAAATGTTACCTAATGAGTTCAAAGACGCCATCTTGGATCCAAAATGTCGGACCTAAAAATCCATTTTCCACACCGTTTGAGCTAGAGATACGAAATTTGGCATAAAGGTGAATTATGATGAGTAGCTTAGGGAAATATCACAACATTTGGGAAAAGTCGCCATCTTGGATCCAAAATGACCGCCCAAAATCCTATTTTGCACACCGTTTGAGCTGGATAAATGAAATTTTACTTGAAGTTGTACTATCACAAGTAGGTCACGACAAAATAAGAAAACTTTCAAAAAGTCGTCAACTTGGATCCAAAATGGCCGCCCCAAAAACCCAATTTCCAAATCATTGAAGGTAGAGAAACGAAATTTTCAATGAAGGTGTATGACCAAGAGTAGGTTACAATAAATGGGGCAAATCTTCCCTTTGGGGGCGCAGCCAACCGTGGGAGGGTGAAGATGTAGTCCGTGGTGGTGTAGTGCTGCAGGGAGATTTTGGTTAAGATAAAGGAGGCGCATCTTCTCAAAAACACTGAAGTTGAGGGGCGATCCCCTGCTCCCAGCGAAACTTCGAAATCTACCTCAGCCTGTAGGCCTACCGAAAGGGATTTTTTTTCTATTGTGTCCAATAATCTTTATACAGAGTTTAGTGCGAACTCGTCTAACGGCATGGAAGCAAATTGAAAAAATGAATTTTAAAGTACCTTGGCAACACTGACAACTAGGGTTCTTGAGGACGATGACACCCAGTATTTTCTATTGTGTCAAGGAATGTGTATAAGAAGTTAGATACGGATGCGTCCGACGGTATGGAATCAATTTACCAGGTGTGTAAATATGAAACCGAAATTTGTGCATAGACGGC
>JAGDQP010048613.1:0-14708 GCA_022664845.1 Lepisma saccharinum
CTATCTTGACCCTCCCACCGAACTTCTTGTATCGCTAATATGTCTAGGTCGTACCTCTCGGTCTCGCGTACCGCCACCTGAAGAGCACCCGTTTGGTATAACGTTCTTACCTTCCTATTCTAAGGTCTTTCTTAATGCTGTTCTTGGAGCCCCGTAAAGCAGTCCCCGCCCGGAGATCCGAATAAGGGACTAGTTTACCTCCGGAATATTTTAACCCAGGAGAATCCATGAACCATCTGTTACTATTTTTTGACATGTTTTAGCGGTGTAGAGTTGTCAGCTCTACGACCTCGCAGTAAAGGCAGACATTCAAGATGTCGCCCTCTGTCCATCTCTGAGTCTTGCCGATGTCATTCATCTTCAGCCTCAGAGTGGTAATAATGATGATGCTTCCCCTCACCATGATATTTTTGTTCCGGGTTATCTTCCACTAGCCTTTGTAGATCCCTCTACTAACTGCGAGGCAGCAGTACTGGTTTTGGTCCGCCCCGGAATATTTCCGGTACCCACCATATCTGGTCGGCATTCCCCTATCTGCCACCTGGGGAGGCGCCTGGTGGAAGACCAGTAACTCCAACTCGGGAATAATAATAATCTTCATCTGAGACCCGAATCAGCGTCAACACGGGAGGGGTAACATTCGTAGTTGATCAAAAAGATTTCGACGTGGGAAGAACAAAGAATCAGCCAGTGATTGTAATTTAGGTACCATCTCACAATTTATGTTGTGGATTTGCAATTGAGAAAATGTCTCACAAGCAAACATACTGATGAGGCAGAAAAGAAGTTCTAAATTTCTTTCCTCCATCATGGTTGGAATGTAAAAAGATGTGAACATGCAAACAGTGTTCGATTTGCCAGGGGGGATGCCGGGGATTTCCCTGGTACCAGAGAATTTCATCCCCGGTTGTTGGTCCTGAATATCATCCCAACTAGGGATAAAATCTTTGTATTTCTAGCCAAACAGGCAGTAGGTTCAAACTTACCAGAAGCTACTAGTTGCAGGATCCCCCCTTCGTAATTTATATCAAATTGAACACTGCATGGAAATTTGGGGAACTTGAACGCAATCACTTTGGGAGATATCGATGACAGAAAAGTCAGATTCTTGTTACTGGAGAGTGAAGAAAAAGTGTGAAAATATCCGTATATTTGTAAAATACTGAAAGAAACGGAAATCAAATACATAGTAATGGATACTGGGTGAAATGCGCTACATGTTCTTGAAGTCCGCCATCTTGAATCGTCATCGGTTTTCTTAAATGGGAAGGGGGTCGTGTAATATGTCATTCTGGGCTACAATTTTACGGGAAACACGTTTCTGAAGTCAGTTTTCCCGTAAATGTATTATTGTGAGAGATAATGGTGTGTGACATTAGTATGGGCTAATTATGCAATAACCTGAAAACGCCCATTTTGTTTTAAAGTATGAAGGAATTGAAATTGAATACAGACAAAGGCATATCATGGCGGCAATATAATCAGGAAAAAATTGTATGCATTTAGCTTTCAATTCCTTCATTATTTCAAAACAAAATGGGTGTTTTCTGGCAAATGCATCATTAGTCCATACTAATGTCACACACCATTGTCTCTCACAATAATACATTTACGGGAAAACTGACTTCAGAAACGTGTTTCCCGTAAAATTCTAGCCCATAATGACATATTACACGATCCCCTTCTCATATAAGAAAACCAATCGAGATTCAATATGGCGGACTTCAAGATGGCGGCCGTGAAGAATATACCCTCCAGCAGGTAGCGCCTTCTACCCAGTACCCACTACTATGTATTTGCTTTCCATTTCCTCCAGAAGTTTACAAATATACGGATATTTTCACACTTTTTCTTCACTCTCCAGAAACAAGAATCTTGACTATTATATCAACGATATCTCCGAAAGTAATTGCGCTCGAGTTGCCAAAATTTGCATGTGCACATATTTTGACATTCTGACATTTGACATCTAGTAGTAGTAGTAGTAGTAGTAGCTACATAAACTATAAGAAATATGCACTTCGTGTAGGATTAACTCATATTATTTATCAAGATTTGCGATCATATCGTTGTGTACCAATATATGTTTCATTTCTTCTTTCTAGAAACAAAATTCCGTATTTTGTGTAGCAATATATGTGCGTAGCAATATATGTGCTGCAGAGAAATATAACTCGTCTTGTTAGTGTAAATAGATGATAACTTCAAATTAGGCCCGGCCGACTCCTTCCAGTATCCGTTCCTCTACCTTATTCCAGCCTGAGCCTTAGATGCCTAAAGACCAAAAAAATTAATTCAAATTTAATAGACAGCAGTTCACTCTACCTTACATTTGATATTCCACTGGTTAAGTAACGTTTTTGAAACGGATTTATTGATTTTAACTCCCTCAGCCTTTTTGTTTCGTCTTCGGACATAATATTTTCATATGGTACGTACATATTAATGTCTTATTAAAAATTAGTTCCTGCAAAAGGCTGTTGCTAAGGGATACCTTTCAAAGTCACCTCCTACATGTGTATTTACCCACGTATTTTAACGTTACCATTTTTTGTTATACTCTCCAGCATATTGGCGTCATGCGTTTCTTAGAATATGCTGTCTCCCTTTTCCTGATTTAGTGCACCTGTCTACCTTCAGCGTCAGAAGATTGTCAACGACCTTTCCTGCATATTGATAATAATAATGAAGGCTATTCTGCTCGGATGTAAGCTATTAACAGAAGTCCCTGGGAAAGGTGAATCGATGGTGGCTTTCCCATTGCCTTTCATCGAACGAAAACGACATCATGAGGAAGGGGCCTACAGTTTAAAACAAGACGCGAACCACCTGTATTCCCACTGGGCATGGAACTCAAGATTACTTGATTATAAACACTTGACGCTACTATTTACCCTCCGAAAGACACCTACCTGTATATTGAAAACAGATATTATAAACTGTTTGAGGAAATGAGGGTCAAACATAATCTTTGCTTAATTTTGAATCTAAAATAGATTTGAATCAATTTGTGAGATAGATATTTGTTTAGCAAATGGCAAACACTATTCTAGAGATGAATGTCCTTAGATATTACATTTTTGACGATGTATTTGTTAAACTGTTGTGTTTGATTTTTCAGTTTGCAATGTTATTTTTTGCTAATCGTTCATGGAGTTTCTAAATACGGACCTAACGTAGAATCCGAACCAGGAGCAGGTTTGAATCCGAGGTAGAGTGTGGGTGAACAAGATAATATGGGATAATTGCTATTAAAGTATGTCCTATCACATTCTCTTGCCCCTTTCGGTAACTGGATTACTGGACTTCGCCAATTGCTTGTGTTTCCATCTGATGTTGAGGTCTTTATTTAGTTTTGTATACAGAGACCAGAAGCGAAGAGATGCAATCGACATTCAAAAATGTAAAAAATTCGAGTTCATTTATTAAGACAATGAGACATAAAAGATTTAACACAAAATGTTCAGAAGAGCACATTCAATTTTATATCTTTGCACAAAATTTGAACATTTTGGGTCGTATACATATAAAAAACTAAACTGGAACTTTTAATATTTTTTCAACGTCACTTGGCTATCCCTTATCTGTCGGTCTGTGTTATAAGTCCGTCTCTTATCAAAACCACACTGTTGAACAATTGTGCACAAAACTCCGAATTGTTTTATCTCTTGATAGACTGTATCAATATCGTATAGAAATCAAGGCAGTATAGTGATATTTTATTGAGACAACCAAGACATTACATCAGGCTATAGCTATTCTAAGCATGGGGAATCTGTCTGCGAGAATAGACTGCATGTTCAAACCTGTCGGCGCGCACTGAATAGTATCTAGTCACTTGCGGAAAATGTCTTACTAAATTAGAAAAAAAAAATGGTGATTCATTGTATCAGCCATTGTTATTTGTTGCAACTAGACCTGATGTCTAGACATGATCGTTGTAGTGTACCTACCAAATAACATGGCGCTGGATACTGAACTGTTCATTAATGAGATTGAGAAAGATCACCAAAATATAATACACGATTAAAAGAATAAAAGACAAGTATCTAGAAACAAAGTTATTTGTAGCAGCGCAGGGGAACTATACTGAAAATTAGTTGAAGAGCAACTGTTAAGTTGCCAATGTACGCATAACAAAGGGTTAGTAACTTTTAAGTTGATCAATCTTTTAGTTGCGTAACTAAAAAATGTTGCGTTCTGTGGCTAGCTTTATGTAACATATCCTGCTCTGTTATACTCCCCACACAACGCTTCTGCTGTTCGGGTTTCGTGTAAAGAAAAAGGTTGATTGTTTATATAACAGAAGAGAAAACGCTGCAACTCACGAATCGTAAGATTGTTCACTTCCGCGTCAACGGACAGGCATATCAGTTTGTTCGAGATATATTATGAAGTAATTTTCCACAATGAACGCTAAGACTGGTGTGGTACCTTAACATCATGAAGAATTTGTTACTACAGGTAACCAACCTATATTATTTTCTCGCAGCTTATACGCTGTACCTAGCACGGCAGCTCGTCTCAAGAGTACCCATTTCGCAATCCGGAAGTATCACAAGAAAGTACCGTCTTGAGACAGAAATTTTCCCTATATTTCCTTATGGTTACACCAGGGGAATGTGGGAATGATACCTTCAAATAAATACATTGTTTCTACATTCCCTATTCCTTTTTCTCCATCAATTGAGTAAAGCTATTGATGTTATGGCAAAAAATACAGGGTGTTTTGAAAGATAGGTTTCAAAACTTTCAGATAGAGATCTCAAATGAAAGCGAAAAGAAATGCCTCAGTAAATATGCATATCTTTTTAAAAAATGACCTTGAATCTAGAAAAATAGAAATATTTTGAACAAGTTTGTGAGGAAACTAGTAATAAAGCTTAAATATTTTCTACATTGTTGATTTACAATCCGAAAATTACAGTACTGTTTAATTTAAACTTGTTTTGCAAAAAAACTAGGAAGAAATTTTAAATTATTAAAAGTGTATCCTTAGCAGTTATGTAATCCACTAGTACCCAACTTTAAAATCGACCTTTGTACGCTTTTTCTCAGATTTTAGTGCATTAACATCACTGTCCTAGAGTTAGCTGAGCTTATCCATAATTTTAATAGAAATTTAGCAAATATTTCAAAGTTAATTTATTTAGATACCTTCAACAGAGATATACAGAAGGTACAAACAGTTTAATGTTACAATATAATGAAAAATTACAACTGAATGATAGAACGAAAAATTAAGATAATAATAATAATTGCACGTATTGAGGTAAGGTATCCCACAATTCCAAAGACGGCAGATCTTCGACATGGCATAACTCGTAGTTCCAGATGGATCCTGGATGCCACTTTCTTTCAAAATTAAAAGTTAGAATACCACAAAAGAAAAAGAAAATAAGAAAATGTGCCAGTGTATAAAACAATGATATGTTTGCAGTGCCTTGTTAGGGTATATATCTTAAGTCATTTGTTTCTTCAATACTTTTCAATTAATTGAAAATGACAAACTAAAAATCTAGGTTCTGAAATTTAATTAATTTATTTATTGTACAAGTTTAATATTGACTTTGTGTTATTTCTCGATCCGCGTTTACTAAAGTTGGTTTGCTTCCTTTTGTGAGAGGTTTTTCTATTGTGGAAGTTAAGAAGCCCTTTTTTCCCCCTTAACATTCTGTATAATAATACTTTAGTTATGATTCCAGACTGAAAAACTATTTGTTCAAATATTGTTCAGTTTAAAGTTTGGATCGAGGTTTCAGTGTATTTCATTTTGACCAGGCTAATGTATGAATAGTGTCTTAAATAGAAACTTGGTAGCTTCCTTGTCAGTTCTTTCATTTTGCTAGTCAATCCAATAAAATTTTAGAAGTCTGTTCTTTGGAATAAACATTAAATGTGGAAGTCCATTGATATCCGAGCATCACTCGATTTTAGCCATTTTCTGATGGCGATAAAAGAACCAGGATTTGAATATACAAGTATTCATGCCTTTTTGACATCTTAAGCTCAGGCTGGGATAGAGTATAGAGGATGGGGAAGGGATCAGATAGGGCTATTTTAAGATAATATCCCTTCATTTCCCCGGTTAACTTAGGAAAATTATGGAAAACCTCAGTCAGGATGGTCGGCCGCGGGGTTCGACCCCACATACCTCCCCATTGCTGATTCGAAGTTGACGATGCCTGGACTACGGGGGCTACTTGAAAGGGACAGGAGTAGAAACAGATTTGCAAAAGTAAGAGGAGTCTCATTTTGTTGAGCTAAGAGGACGGGACTCATTGTCAAACATTATAATTATGTGTAAATGCTAACTAAGTTAATTTTTATTTTCTTTAATTTTTTGTAGAAATGTGGGGACACTAACTATCCGCGTTTCAATATTTCTGCATTTACTCATAGTTTTAAGCGTATACTAGGGAAAGAACACAGGTTCGAGTCCACTGCATCCTGTATCTGTATCTGACACCTCCGGCCATCCTGTATCTGACATTTCTACAGTATTTCAATCTCACTTATCAAATATCAGAAAGCTACTTACACAAGGCCCTCGCCGTTACCTACCCCAACACATTCTCCGGGAAAAGTACTCACAAAGGGACGTCATGACTCAGACGTGTAAATGCTTTAGGTTTAAGGTACCAGCTAACATCCAAAAATACAGGTTAAAGTAATCTGATTTTGATTAAATTTGTGTGACCATTGAATTTCGAATGCAAAACCGCACAAGTCAGTGTACATATTGCGATTACGTAACAAACCGGCTAAGATATTAAAATAATTCAATCCTAGGATTGATGCCAGAGACATCTCTGGTATAGATCAGGATTAATTACGTCAGAGGATATGGGAAGGAAATCGGGCAGGGAAATACTTTGGCAATCGCTGTATTCGAACTCAAGACCTTCCGAATGGGAAGTCAACGCATCACCAACTCAGCCGCGACAGCTTGAATTAATAAGTATGTTGTTCACTAATAAATAGTCTTACTTGCTCCATCAGATCGGGAACAATCACACCTAGTTAATATATAAATGTAAATACTGCTAAATATTTATTTTAAGAATTACTTATGCTCTTCACAATTTATCCCACCGTCAATCTTTTCTCAAAATATATACGTATGATGGAGTACGTAATTACAAGTACCGGATACGTAAAACAGGTATTTTTTTTCCTTTATGGAGAGATTATTATTTATTCTATTTTCTTCATAGTCACTGGAATATACTTTACGGTTGTGTTACCAGTGATTTACGATATAAAAAAGGCTCTGAGTGTGATTACTATTAAGGACGTTTTAGAAATGAGTGATTTTATCGATTACTGTAAATGAGAAATGGAAAACAACGAAGAGCCTTTGCTTTCACTTAACACCTGTTGAATATTAATTACGACAACGAAAAAAATATTCTTGCGAGTGTAAGAAAAACCTTGCGTGTTCTGGGCGGAAACAGATGAGAGGGAGCTGAAGATTCCTGGACAACGTGCACTGATAGTAGTTTACGATTACCTTTCATCAACTGTAGGAATTATTCTAAGGACAGGACCTACAGTTTCAAGTCAGCTTCAAAGCACTTTTGTTTCTACTGGGATCTAACTCATGATATTTTGATTGTCAGACGGAAAAAAAGAAACATTCATCTATCACGAATAGATGATACAAGTAATACACGAATTCACGAGACAGTCGACATAGATAACATCCTTAAGTACGGTAAATATGCCACTGTTTGTAATGAAAATAGAAAACATACATTTCGTATACATCTCTTGCACATATCAAATGAGTTGATAATTGATCCCTTCAGTTCTATTGCTAGATATTAACAAGACATTGATGCAAAAGTAAAGAAAGTGCGTAACAAGTATT
Source organism: Lepisma saccharinum (assembly GCA_022664845.1). Classification (NCBI taxonomy): domain Eukaryota; kingdom Metazoa; phylum Arthropoda; class Insecta; order Zygentoma; family Lepismatidae; genus Lepisma; species Lepisma saccharinum. The sequence continues at coordinate 7,874 of JAGDQP010048613.1, forward strand.
CAAAATTCAGAATTAGAAACAGATGATAAGGTGTCTACACGTCTTACAGAATTAACACATTTCCAGAGAAAACATGCACAAAAATTATAGAGGAAGAATTTTTATCACCATGTACCCAGATTAATTTGCTATAGTTGCTTTTCGTGAAACTAAAGAATCTGTTGTTGTTTTTTTTTAAAAAAAAAACTAGATCCAAGGTTTAGTGCCAAAGGTCACTAACTAGATATCAACATTCGAGTAGGTGTAACCGATTCAAACCTCCGCCATGTTGAACTTAGATTTTCCCCAAAATTTTTCCTCAGTCCCAACACGCAACGCCCCTGACGATTCCTTCCTTCACAAGTTATATTCGCACAGGAGCGCCATCACTCAAACTTAGGACCGATCTTAGATTCTAGATTCTACTTCAGCACACAAAATGTAAATTGAGTACATCAATATATGTGATATTAAAAAGAGAATACGCGTTCGCTTTCAATTTTTATAATCTATTACATCCATGAGATCAATTGAACCTTCATATTCACAGTTGAGAAGGGCCTGAGGACTAATACAAGATTCGCTATTAAAAGTGGAACAAAGAGGGTTTAACCTATAAAGAAAACTTTTTTTTTTTCAATTTTATTTTATATCCGATCACGAATTGGCAATAAAACCGAAAAATTCAATAACTTTATTTCCATACTCACCTAAAGTAGCACGTGTTGATAAAAAAAAGACTTCAATTTTTTTTCTTTCGTGTATTTTTTTTTTAATATTCCGCGTCTTCTGTCCTGCTGTGTTGGTGGCTGCCGATTCGGATCCCAACGACACAAGGTAGCACGTGTCTGCGACGTGTGTTTGGATCTCCACTCATTCACAAGACGACTTCAGCCTACAACTGTGTATCGGATGTTGCTCATCCCTTTTCGCGAGCGACACCCCGTCCCGGTTGAGGACACTAACGGCGCAACTCTCGACGCTGTGACGTAACAAACGGAGCAAAGCGTCGACTCCTGTACCCGGCTTATTATACATCGAGTCAGTGTGCTATTTACTCGTCTCTATTTTCTATTCTCGCCCCCTCCCTCTACCACCGCCACCTTGCGTTCTTGCGCATCCTCCTCTAAACTAAGAGCTATCATAACCGCGAACCTCACCGAAACCTTGAATCATTAACCCACCTGCACACTGCACTCGACAAGGACTAAATATTCCTCCCTCTTCTTACAAGTGGAAGTGGAAGAAAAACATGCGTTTATAAAAAGCAACAGGAAAATATTCACTTGTTAGCACATTAATTATATCCAGTTACACAAAACATTTAATCCTTGGAACAACTTGAACCACGAGTTAATCTACGTGGCATAGAAAAAATATTCATAGATAACAATACCCATACTTTCAGTGTATTTTTTTGCCATCTGGTGTCAGTCTAGCTGAACTTAATTAGTATGATTCTTTCTGCGTTCGATTAAAAAAAAAAGAAGCACGGAGTGCGAATTCAGTAATATTTGATACTTCACTTTATTGGCCTGGAATAGATTAAAAGTTTAGATATTGCCCATGGTTTTCTAACATTGCTTCAGTTCTAGTTTCACTGGACTAACACCAGGTAGCATGGTAGGAAGGAATGAATGAAAATTTGCTAATCGTTTCGTCTATGATTTGTAAATTTAATCGTGGATCAAGTTAAAGAAAGTTAACCGAAGATTAAAGTGTTTTGGACAACTGAATCTTATTTCTAAGCCGACAGACTGGGTTCTGGGGAAAATTTACAGCGGCGTGCATTTTGCGGCCCGAAATATAGGCGACTTTACATTTTGCGATCCTGAATATTGATTCAAAGTGCTTTTCGTCTTTTAAAACATGTAAAAAAAAAGCTTGTATATTTCTGGTTAGGTTAGATTACCAGTTTCGGTTTGGGAGCCAGCTTGGGAGTTTGGGAGAGAAGAGAACTAATTCCTTTTGGGAAACATCGGAATTCATTACTTTTGCAATTTCACATACACATTGATTTAGTAAATCAACTTTTGTACAGAATGTTAGGTAAAAACCACGAGAATGTCACGCAGACACGCCTTTAGGTGGCAGCGAGCGAAGGCGGGTTAGTTAAAGTCCGGTTAGATTCTCTCCTTTTTCATTCTGCCCGTCCGTCCGATGATTTGTTCCTCCTTGTCTCATGTTCTCTACCTTAAATGCTCGTTCTACATGTGTGTGCTGCATTTGAAACCTCGAGACATTTTGCTGCTTTACTTCCGGAACATTTTTGGAAGCTATAATTAAAAGAATGAAAACTGTTACTGTAGGTAAGCGTTGGTGTACCTGAGATTTCCAAGCGATTGAGCGATGTTGTTAAATACTCCGAAAAGATGTAGTATAGCTATTTTAACATTAATGAACTTCACTATGTAAGACGTTGCCAACTCTAAAACAAGGAGATTGAGCGCAAAACCCACGATTAATTTTTCTGGGGTCGCAAAGTGCATTATATTCCGTAAAGTCGCAAAACGCACAGACTGAAATTTAACGTTAAAAAAGCACAGAAACCGCGAGATTAGTATTGGAGCTATCTCGCCAATTTTTCTACTGAATTATATTAATTAGCGAATGAGGCTTCTTATAACAGTGTTTTATCTAGCCTGTAAAAGTTACTAAAACCTTGCACTAATCAGTTTATAGTATAAATGAACAAGATGACGCAATCAAGTGAATATATGCATGTCAATTTTCACACCTCGGTGTGGGTATAAACAAAATGGAGCGAAAAAAACAGGGTATTTTTCGGTGTGAAATTTCCAGTTTCTCAAAGCTATAAAAGACTAAATTGAAATGGAGTGAAAGTACGTTCGGAGTTGATTCCTACGAGATATGAATTGTTTCTCTGCAAAAGACAGTACCTGAGAAATAGCTAACAATACCTTTCTCATGAATTGACTAGTCGTGAATTTTGATTGACTAGTCAGGGACTATATCTACGCAATTATTCATCCGAAAATTCTAAAATATTAACCAATTGAAATGCCTGTAAGACAACTTCCATCTGTTGCAAACCCTACGTCTTTAGATGGGCTATGTACGTAAGGGATCAATACATTTTAAATAAAAAGTCAACCTGCGTGGGAAATACTAACGAAGTATTTGATATTTTTCGTCGCTGCAGCTAAGCGGAAAGGTGACTGTGTGGAGGTAGGTATGTTTTCGGTTCGACGCATCTGTAGAGGTAATTTTGCCATTGCCAAACATCGGATGGATCGGATGTTCAAGTTCTGGCGACAGAGGACAACTTTAAGTGAATTTATAACATCTTGTGTCCTCGACGGCGATCGAAGCTGGGATTGTTTCATTACTACACGATCAAAAATCACTCATATAGAGAACAAACACTACTGACATAATGGATATAATTACACACCTAACATCTATACATTGTAATATAAACACAACAAATTGTAGAGTTAAGTGAAAACACGTTTCACTATCAAATAGTTTATGCAATATACCCATAGACTTCTTAGCTGTTCCCTTTTTTGTAAACCATGTTTGCCTCACATTGATTTCAAAGCACGCACATTTAATGAGGTAGAAATATTTAAGGGGCATACATAATTATGCCAGATGCTATTAACTACAGATGTTACTGAATTTGACGGTTCACATTAAGCAGAACAGTTACCATGGCAACAAGTTTCAGGCACTGAATCTCCTTTCACCATTGAGTCCATTACGTTATGACTGTTATATGTGTGAGCATGGTGTACATTACTTAATTCTCATTAAACCTTAAACTTGTGAAGAAAATTGTAAGAAGATGCTTTCGGGGGTTCTGTTGAAATTGTGCACTGAGGTAGAAACATTAACACCAAGCATCAATGACATAATATTCTGTTTGAAAAAAACATGCTGAAAATCTTTCAGTTTGAGAGTAAAGTTACTACGCGCGGTAGCGAGTCGTCGTTTTTACGACGTGTAGGATCTGTACTTCGAATCTACGATATCCCGATCATCCCACCCTCCGAAAGAGTTATTGATCTAATACGTTCGATATTTAACCGCTAGATGGCAATATATTAATTTATTCAGAATTACGATTTTCACATATATTTATAGAGGAGAAAGTCCAAATATAGGCTATGGTCCAAATACGAGTTAGTAGACGTTCTAGACATGTATATGCTTGTGTAGTACTGCTGACTGGTGACAAAAGTGTGAAACAGTTCCCCAAGGACGGTGGTGGCGGAATTCTGTTAGCGACAAAGAGTTGGATGTGGTTGATTTATTTGTGTGTTGTGCCTGTTTTCAACAGTGGGAAAGTTTTATAAGGTATTTCTATTTCAGGTTTTTAAACACAATAAAACCAAGTATAAAATGTTTTATAAGGTAAGTTGCATTCGTCGGAGACAACATTCAGTATAAAACAAAGAATAAAAAAATATTGCGTATTGACTTCTGTTGCGCCACGAAGCAACCCCTATGAATGGTCTAAATATGGACTAATTTGCCTACCTACATCTTTGTCTTACGAGTTTCCTTCTCTTAACACACAGTACTTGGAATTTCAATCCTAGTAAGTCTTTTTCATATTTCAGCAGTTCCTGTCATAAAGAAAAAAGTCAGCAATCGACTTAGAAAACGAGGAAGTGCTACTGTTATAACGGATAACCCATACTAAGAAACAATTATGGCTTCCTTGGAAAAGCAGGAATCTAGTAAATGCAAGAAGACATTATCTTTTAGTTAAGTTGAGCAAAGAGCTGAACAATTTTTTTAAAAAATGGAATGCACCTGAACGGAAAAGAAAACAAGGAACTTTAGAATTCACAAGACAAGAATCAAATTCAGAAGAATCCAGGATGGTTTTCTGATCTAGATCCTTGTGATGATAAAGATAGTTACTTTGATCCGCCAGCTGCACAAGAAAAGCCAGACGATGAAGATACGAATTTTATATTCTGCAACAGGATATTCTCTGAGCACACAGGGAGACCTATCGGTTATGTGTACCATGTGTTCGAGGTGAGCACATGAAGATTGCGCTGGTGCAGAAAAGGAGGACTATCTCTGATATTTGTAAATATACATTTATCATCACTCTTGAACATTAGTTTGAACTGTTAAAATTTATTCTTAATTATTTAAGGTAACTTTAAAGAGTAGCCCATATTTAGACCAGTATTTCAAAAGTCAAGATTATAGCATCTCTGTAAAATATGTGTTTAATATCATAGTCATGGGTTTCTAATCTAAATTTGCACCTACATTATAAAATAAACATATCTCAGACATATTTGCTGTTGTTGTTTAGTATATTCCTTGGAACATTTTCGAGATATTAGAAACATAAAAGTGGTAGCCCGTAATTGGACCTTCTCCTCTATTAATCATATTTCTTATAGGAAGATCCTCAGTTTCTACATGCACAAGTCGCCTCTGACTATGCGTCATGAAGCTTTGTTCATAGAATAAAAGTAATCATGGAAAGAGAAGGTGACATTTAACCCATTCACGAACCTTTTCCCTGGATCATAAAACAATCAATCACTTTTCCCTTTAACAGTACCTATGCAGCAAAGTGTTATAGAATAACTGAATTTTTAGAGTATCAAAATTATTTTCTGGTACTTTCCATTTGTCTATATATCAGACTGTAACTCAGACTAGCGCAGGTAGAGAAAAACTTACTTCAGATTTTTTTCGGCTGTCTTTTAATCTTGATGGATCTAAAACTGGCTGGTATTTTTATTTGGTTAGCTTCCTCCATGCTAACACAGTTCACACTAGTGGCACAATAAAATAAAACGCTACTTTGATATAGATGCTTCAGTACGTTGTCATAGAAGAGGGGTTGCCAACTTCTGTCTATACGAGGGTCAGTCAATATGTGATTGGTGGTAGTGTCACGGGCCGCCCACTTTTAGACAGAACTCAAATAAAAATAAACTCGATTTTTTTTCAAGGCAATAATTAGATGTTTTGGGTACGTGCAATAGTCCCACCCATTCTTGGTGTGCCTATAGAAGTGCGAACAACACAGAATGAAACACGCCTAGGACTGCGAATAATCGCTATCGGAATCGATGGACTCTCGCCATTTTTCTGGTACCCAACGCTGATGAAAGTCCTGAGATTTGGTGTCGAAGAAATGGTGTACGGCAGTTTTCACATCACCACTTCATCAAAGATTTTCCGAGCGAAGCATTTCTGCAAAGAAGTGGAAACCTCGCAACCAAAATCCATCCATTTTCACGGTTGATAGCAGCAGCATGTTGCCTGACGTTGTCATGGTGGATGATGACTCCTTGGTGATTGAGAAGGTCTGGCTGCTTCCATGAGAATGCTGCTCACAGTCCGTCAAACTGTTGACAGTAGAAGATGGAATCAATTGTTCACTTAGGTTCCAGGACGTCCTAGAGTACTACGTTGTATGACATCCCACCATACACTTAACATCATTTTCTTGGGATGAAGTTTTGGTTTGGACATAGATGGAGTCTGATCTGAAACTCGATACATAGTCCTTCGATGCTTTACGTTTCAATAAAGAACCCACGTCTCATCATCCGTGACAATGCGTGTCAAGAACCAGTCATATATTGTATCGGAAAAGAAAGGAGACACAGGTCGCCCAACGTGCCCCTCCGGTTGAGTTGCACTTAGCTGATGTGGAAACCAACGATTGGACCTTGTGATGAAACAAAGGGATTCAAAATATTTTTTAAATGTTGTCCTGTGTATCTGGAAGGTTCCCGCTAATTCCTCTACGGTTGGATTCAGGTTGTTTCTTACGAGTTGGTCGAGATCCTCTTCGGACAACACTGATGGACGTCCAGACTGGGGTTGATCTTAACAGTGCCTG
>JAGDQP010048614.1:0-14708 GCA_022664845.1 Lepisma saccharinum
CATCCTTACCATGCGTGGCACACAAAACTGTACGTGATGGGTACCGATTGATTATTTCTTTGGTTTCAGCGTGCGATGTTCTATTCGGATCAGGCACACTCCCTCGTCTACCAAGCAAAAGGTTTCCTTTTGTGTTTTATGGATATTCAATACAAAGCAGAGTGAACGTCTGAAGATCGTTAGATAAAAGTTACCAAATGCTCTTGTCGAATCTGTTGTTTCTTGTTTGTAATTAAGGGTACAAGTTGATAAAGAATTGTATGTCCATTTTTTTACAAAAAGGATCTAGTGTATTCTGACACTATTTATTATTATTATTTCCTAGGTATTATTATTATTATTATTGCAATTTCAAGCACCTTAGGAAGCTTAAACTTACAAATTTTCACTTCACTATTCATACTACATTATTACCAACAATGTTTCACGCATTCAGGTCAGTTTCACTGCTATCATATGATAAAAAATAAATATTGATTCTTTGTAGAAATGATAGTACTATAAATTGAAAGTAGAGTGGAGGGAGTTAAAAAAGATTAATGGTATGGTAATACACCTTATATTGCAGTAGTTGTTTCTCTTCATTATCACTATTATCATTCTAAGTTTCTTTAAAACTTATACTTACAAACAAGGACCAGATAGTTAATAAAGGGTTAATATTCGGGGTTCAAGTCATTCTATGATGACATTACGAGGGTCCTAATCACTCGAGTTTTTTCTTGTCTCCATAACACTTTACAATATTTATCTTTCTCCTATTATATTATTTTACAGTACTTAGGAATTTCCAAATATTTTATTTTCTCTTTTCATTCAATTTCTGACTCACACTTTTGAAGTTCTTTGGTGATTCTTGCATAGAGGAAATATAATTCACTATATAAAGCACCCAAATAACTATTTTGACAGTTCTTTGCTCATCGATGCACAGACGAACGACTTTTCTTCATCGCAAATTACCATTTCACTATTTTGACTTTTAAATGTTATTTGAACTCCATATACCCGAAAACCGAAAGAGGGATATCTCTAGTTTTCCAATTTCATTTTTCATGATTGTCGTAATTGCCTTTATTACAATCCTTTCATCTTAACTTTGTTTATCATCGTTAATGTAGATTTTGATAAACCAGTTTCTGAAATATTGATCGTAAAAAATAAATTTATTTATATACAGTACATCTCAAACTTGACGCAAAAATACTAATTGAAGGAAGAGTAGTGTACTAACTAACAAACTTACCATATCGCAATTAAGTTCACCTTTACGATACAATTGGTCATAAGAACTGTTTTATTCATCAGGATACCAAATCTTCAAAAATCTTCCTCTTTCTCAACATTTTTACATTAGCATGTAAAAATAGTTTGCATTGCCTTATAATGCTAATACCTGATTAGCAACGAGAAAACTGTAAGCCTGTCATCATGTACTTTGTTTATTCTAAAATAATTATAAATTACTTTGTATTATTTTAAATTTTGTTTATATATTTCCAACTTATTAATCTATGTTTTACTCTGAGTAAGGAAAAGCGCACCATCTACCATCAGCAAATGTACTGCAAAAATATACTTTACAGTTTATAGAAACTGTAGGGTTTCTGTTCACTTTATGTACACATCTTCCTCGAAATCGACTTTGTTTTGTGAAGAAAAGTGAAGAGTCATCGACAGTTTAGCATGTCTTTCCGAAGGAAACTTTTTCACATTAATTTTTTTAAGGTTAGTTCTTGTAAGCTTCTTATTGAGATTTTATTCTGTATATGTTTCATAAAATCAAGCTTTATCACTTTTGCATCAAATGTCTTGAATCTGTAGTGAAAAATTAAGGACGTTTGTATTTTGTTTGGCTTTAAGGCTGAGTTGCTTAAGGGAAAAACCTATCACCGAGAAAATCAAAACCGCTTGTAATGAAAATCTAACTTGTAAAAACCCGCTTGATCATATCTTTGCACATCTAAAGAATAAAGAAGTGATCGAATGCTATTTGACTTTAACTGTGCAATTAGTCTACAAAAACTATTTTGTTCTTACAGCGTGATACATCGAATAATAGGAAAAACAGAAAAGAAAAACACTGGTTTCAAGTTGATACTACCGTTGAATGTCCACTTCTTCAACAGTATATGCACCGATTACATATTATTTTGATCGTTTATAGAACTTTAAATACAGACGTTGAACTGAATCACGTTCAACGGTGTTATCAATGTGCTACCCACGTGCGCTACTGGGGGAGGAGGGGAGGTTAACAAGGTTTGAAGATTGTCTGCTGCATTGCGCGAACACAACGTTTTCAAATTACTTGCAACTGTTTCCTTTGTAAAGCATCGAGTCTCAAACGGAAATCTGCAAATGAAACGAACTGTTTCTCTTTCGGCGACAGCAAAGATACATTTCGGGATCACTCTTCCTATGTACATATATACCAGAGAGACAGACGTGTGGGGATTTTATATTTGTGTGTAGAAGCGCTATTTAGGATGCTCTTTGTGTGATACGTCATTGTTCACCGCACAGAATTTGCAGTGGGTTAAAGTGAGAGAGCCTACACGTGATTAATTGAACACCATACGTATTCATTAAGTATTAAATGTAAGGCCATTCGAAACACTTCATCTCGCTGAATCAATCAAATCAACCTTTTGTGTACAAAGCATTCGTGTATTTGATTCATTCTTGATAAGCTTCTTCTAGAATATTTTGTTGAAAGACTCTCATATAAATTTTAATAAATGCGTTCGCTTTGTAAGGCTTAAGTGAATACAGTTCACTTTCACACTATATGCAACAGAATGAGAGCAGCATGACTATAAAAGAAGGTTAAGGGTCCTCGTGTACTATTTTGTGCATTAATCCTGTAACGGTTGTTGATTTAACGTGAAAAAGCAATTCTTGAATTAATCCATAGAACATAAAGATTTATGATAAAAAATAAACTTGAACTTTTAAAATTAAAGTTCTTAGGATATTTTTTTCCAAACATGACATTTCAATATGTTAATAAAGTGAAAATGTTTATATTGGTATCTTAAAAGAAAGTCTCCTGGCGTACAGTATTCTTGACATACAACAAATATTCCGTCGCGCTTCTTGCGTATAAGCAGGGGGGGGGTCAAATAAAAGAGAATATAATATCTTTCATCCAGAGGCGAAGTAAAAGTTGAAGGGACATAGTATAAATAGAAACTAGGGGTCTAATATTAAATTTAAACTATGTATAAACTAAACAAATATTCGAATATTATGTATAACGAATGTTATGTTAATGTAGTTTATGTATGTATAAACTTAGATCTAGACATAAGAAACTATGACGTGTCAGTAAGTCAGTAAATAGTAGCATATTCTCATACATCATCATGCTTTAAAGAAAATGTATTAACATAAACAAAAATCCTGTTACTTTCGGACTAATCAGCCAAAGTTATTTTAAATTTCGAAGAAGGTCTCGTAAATGCAACAATTCAATTAGGATAAGTTTAAATAATTTATTTTTCTCCAGATAATGCAAGGAATTTAGTTACCTTCACTTCCATTTTTGGCGGACTTCGGAACGCCACTGGTGAGGCTCGCTCGCCTACTGTTGGCTAGATTGTCCTGTTGCGGAATATTCTTCAGTTTCTTCAGACAAATGTCGTTATGGTACTTAGTTAAAGTAGACTTTGGCCGTTATCTTTCCCTTCCCTGTTCCCAGAAGGGAGTTCGAACCCCACGGCCGACCATCTTGACAGATTTTCCAGGGTTTCCCCTCAGTCTCACCAGGCGAATGTTCGGATTGTACCTTAATGTCCTGGCTGATACCTTCCTCATCCTCTACCCTACCCTATCCCGACGTGTGCCAAAGGTGCCTAAAGACCATAAATAAAATCAAATTCCAAAATTCCAAATTGCTTGTAAAACGTAACTATTTTATTTTGAAAAAGGTTTTGTTCCTTTCAAAAACATCGTTTGATTAATTACAGCAGTCATTGGAATTTCTCTGAAAGCATACAGAATACTTAAGAGAATATGATATACTAAAAAGTGAGAAATGTTTCAATGTCTCAAACATGTTATTTCAAGCATTTTGAGAAAGTATATTGATTACTTTTTAAACTTCAGAGTATTTCAAGCCGCATTGGTAGATTCATGAACATGAAAAGGTATCTAAAAAAAATTCAGATTCAACTTCAGATGAATAGTGAAAACATCACATAAAATGTGGATATTTCGTTTACTACTAGTTTAGCGGTTAGTTATTATATGGCCTGCTACCATTGCTAAAATATTATTGTGCTTTTCATGTTGGTGTATCTTTTTCTTGTAATATATGTGTGTGCGTTTTTCTCTCTCTCTTCTCAAGTATAATTATCTGCTATGTGTTAATATGTTATTATATAATGTGCACTCATCAAAATATAGCTTCCAATGTATATTTTTGGTTGAGAGGAAGAAAAAGTCTTGCGACCTTAACTCCGCTATAATAAATAAAGCGAAATAAATAAGATACTTATTCATGTGGACCACTTTTAAACTACATTAAGAATATTAGTGAAACTATGAGACTAAACAATATTGTATTTTCCATATCAATTTGATTCGAAACGAAAGAGGCACATACTACTATACAGACGTTCCAGGTCATAATGTCCAAAGCAAAAATGTCCAAAGTCAAAAATGTTTAAAGCAAAAATGAGCAAAGTAGAAAATATCCAACACCAAAATATCCAAAGCAAAAAGATTATAATAGACTTTTGGAAACTCAATGTTGTATCATGATGGTATTTTTCTGATAGATGATGTTAATAAATGACAATTTGGTTTTGAATACAAAAGATCTGAGTACCATGTTTTATCTGGGTAAACTTTACTTTAAAATATACAAATGATAAAAATTAATCTTGAGTACATTATTTGTAGATATACTTATGTTTATCGATACGCTTATTAGAAATTAGAAAATCAATGCTATTGCCTTTCAGCTTGAACAATAGTTTTATCACAACAATTTGCTTCTCAATATAGCAAAAACAAAATGTCTTCATTTTCATTTATCTTCAACTCCTACACCTTATCCAGAATTAATCATAAATGACCACATCTCGGAGTGTGTTGAATCAGTTAAATTTCTCGGCATGCAAGTGGACGAGAAGCTTTCTTGGTGAAAACACATTATTTATTTATTTATTAACTATCCAAATACAGCTTAGGAGACCATTTTACATTGGACAAAACAACAAGGCGCAACAAACAAAACAAAATAACAACAGACAACAAAGAAAAGTAATAACAATAAACTAGATATTAGAAGCAATACAGAGCTAAATAAAACCTGAACTATACATTCAGTCGTTCAGTAACCATCCTCAAATACGTATTGTTAACTGGCAATGATGTCCAGTTCGCTAGCCAGTTCATTGAATTGGGAGGGTAATCTATAAAATAGGGATCTCTTTATTAGTGATATCCTTGGGTGTGGAAGAGCAAAATAGTGTTTGGATCTTGTACTCCGCGTAGGTATTCTGAAATATAAGTTTGATTATAGTTCGTCACATCTGATTTGTCCATTTACGATTTTATATAGGAACTTAAAATCGGCCACCTTACGACAATATTCTGGAGATTCAATATCCAATGCTTCAAGTAATGATTTTCTGTGCAAGTTGCAAACAGTGGGAACTCTAAATCTAACAATTGCTAGGAAGAAGTTTAAAACTCTTTCCAACTTAGAGAGCACTGTAGGGGTAGCTATAGACCATACGGGTGAACCGCACTCCAGTGATGGGGAAACGTAAGTTTTGTAGTATAGAGATAAAGCCTGAAGATTTCTGATCTCGACGTATCTATAAAGTAATCCAAGGAGACGCATAGCTTTTTTTGGTTGTGGCAACAACATGTTTTTCGAAGCTTAGTTTCGTATCTATGATAACTCCAAGGTCATTATGACTATTAGTTTGCTTAATAATAGTGTTTACAATAACATAGGTGCTGTGAAAGACATTTCTCTTCAACAAGATCGTGAGAGAGGCACATTTTACCGGATTTATTTTTAAATCCCACTGTTCACACCAAGAAATAAATGCGTTAATATCAAGTTGGAGCCCAGTCACATCACTAACGTTGTTAATTTCACGGAACACTTTACAATCATCCGCGAATAGAAGTAACTTAGAATTATAGTTTTCGAACAATTCAGCAAGATCGTCCATATACAGAACAAAAAGTAACGGTCCTAAAACGGACCCCTGTGGAACACCAGATAAGACAGGCAACCAATCGGAATTAATACCTTCCAATACCACTTTCTGACGTCGATTGGATAAATAACTTTGTAGCAGTTCAAGAAGAGAGCCAGTAATGTTAAATCTAGTTGATAATTTATACAGCAGAATTTCATGATTTATTGAATCAAAAGCTTTTTTAAGATCAAAGAAAATTTCATCCAGTTGAGAGTTATGAGCAAACGCTTCAACAGCATGAGTCTGTAGGACGGCCAGATTAGTTAAACATGATGTACCAGGAACGAACCCGTGTTGAGACTGATGAATGTATGGAATAGTCGCTGTCAGAAGACGATGCTTGATGATCCTGTCACAAAGAATGGATAGCGTTGGAAGAAGGGAAATAGGTCGATAATTAGACACACAATTCCTACCACCCGACTTGTATATGGGCATCACATTAGCCATCTTCCATAGATCCGGATAAACACCTTCAGTAAAACATTTATTATGTATGATAGACAAAGGAAAAGCCAGAGACGGAGCCATGAACTTCAACACTACGGATAGTATATTGTCAATTCCAGAAGCACATTGTTAGGGTAGAAATCTGAGTAATTGGTAGACTTTATACGCATCAACCGAGATGGAAGACAACACTGAAGAAGACACAGATGCGATTGGCGGATGAGCAAGCTGATTCGATGGTGGTGAAAAATTACCATAAAATAACTCATTAACTACATTACCGCACTACGCGCTAAACTTTCAACCTCTGTTTTCATTATCTGATCTTTGGTTATGATTTTGGATAAACAAACTATTCTTTCTCTGTATTATGCCATATTCTATTCTCAAATAAAATACGGTATTGCTTTTTGGGGCTCTTCTCATAACTTAGTAAGAATTTTTAGGCTTAAAAAAAGTAATTAGAATTATAAGCAACGCTGCATTTCGTAGCAGTTAAAGGAAGCTATCCCCAAAGTTAAATGTACTTACACTTCCTTGCATTTATATATGAGGTTTTTTTACTTTGTTAAAAATAATTTGCACATATATAAAAAAAACTCGGATTTACAGCAATACGTTACTCGCAATAGATATGATTTGCAGTTACTACTACATAGAACATCTCTTTTTGGTAAATCTCATTTTTGTGTTGGTATAACCTTGTATAACGAACTGCCTGCTAGCATAAGAAATATAAGTAGTCATACACAGTTTAGGAGTGCTGTTAAAAACCATTTGTCCAAAGGTTGCTAGTACTCCGTAGAAGAATATCTAAACAGTAACAAAGATTAATTCTACATGTATATAATTAGTTTCTGTGTATGGTATGTTTATATAGTAATATGTCATTTTTTATTATGCCTTGTTATAACTTGTTTTATTATGACTTGTTTTTTATAACTGCCTTGTTAGTAATTCTAATTTGTAGGCTAGTATACATGTTAACATGTTCTATACCATTTTTACAATTTTTGCAATATGTATGGTGAAAGGAACGCAATAATCTAATCTAATCTAATCTTTGTTTGAAGCATATAAATGGCCAAACCAACTATAACTAAAATCTGTTATGTAAAGCATGGGTACAGCAAAGTCAGTTTTTGTTCACTATTCATTACAACTTAGCATTTGCATTTTTATGACCAACAGGAATCTATACAGTTTAGGACGGGATAAGGTAGGGAAAGTGAGCTGGAAGGAATCGGACAGGTCTAAGTTGAAGGTGCCATCAGGACATTTGCCTCGTGTGACTGAGGGAAAATCTGTTTAAACCTCTGTAAGCATAGCCAACCGCTGTTTTCGAACCTAGGACCTTCGAAATAATGACTCACAAGGGACACCCGCGAACTCGGACAGGAGAAACCGGATGAAAGTTTCTACAGGAACTAAATGCAAGTCGCTGAATCAAGTGGTGATAGTCGTTTCCATGCAAAATCACGCAGTCAAGCAGTAACGGCGCCAGCTCATGGATGATAGGCCAATGTGCTAGAGAAGAGCTGACAAGAAACGGAAAAAATGAAATGCTGAATATAGTAAATATGATTAACGAATGAGTCTAAAATATGTAGAAGCACATGCGAATGCCTGAATCACAGTGTTGCCAACTCAGTGAGAAGAATGTGTGAAAATAGGAATGGAAAAAAGTGTCGAAAGGTGTGAATTTACACGATCGTTATTTCATTATCAAGCTGCACTCTGTGATCTACAATCAACTTTCCGCACCGATCTACAAGCCTATGTTGCAGTATGCTTGGCAAAAGGCTGGGTACGAAATCGGTTCAGTCATATTGTCATTTGATAATGTCATTAGTGTCGCGTTTGACATAGGATTGTTACCATGCAGAGGTGATGCTTACTGTGAGTCCGTAGGGATGGTCAAATGTACATACTGTACATTGTCTCTGTGCTTTGACCACTTCCTTGCCAACCCACATCTGCACTTTGAGAATTAACTGGTTTGTGCACACTTTCCGGTCAGTATAGCAGCCTAATATATTTTCAAGTTCTTCCGTATTGTATCATTAGCACATCGGCCTATCATCCATGAGCTGGCGCCGTTACTGCTTGACTGCGTGATTTTGCATGGAAACGAATATCACCACTAGATTTAGCGACCTGCAATTAGTTCCTGTAGAAACTTTCATCCGGTTTCTCCTGTCCGATTTCGCGGGTGTCCATTGTCAGTGTAATTCCATGAAACAACCAGATAATCGAAGAACACCATTAATCATATAACCTTGTTTAGTACTCATATTCGAAACATCAGCAATGATTATTCCAATAATTTTGAGTAAACATTATGTCCATTACTGGAACTTTCAAGTTTTTCCGTCTCCATCACGGGTACAAAAGCAATGTTAGACAAAAATACGTGGTTTACTGTCAAATAGTGTAAGTTAATGGGTAGAAATCACTACAAGAAAGCACGGAGAACGTGTAACATTCTCGTTTGAACTGTATTTGAGTTAAAAATATTACGGTGAAAAGTGTCCTCATTGGTGCGTTTACCTCATATAACAATAACAGTTATTTATTGTTTAAAGTACACTAAAAACCAGAAAAGATATTTTATTATACAATCGCATTCATAATACTATTACATCTACAACAGTAATGTTGTAGTACTACTACTACTTTCTCATTTGAAAGCGGTGTATTCGCAGATTAGATTAAGAACTTTTAAATTAAAAAATGAAAGAAGAAAATGGATAGTGCAAGGAACGGTGACACATCTCGCTTCCTCCTTCGTGCTCTTATTTCTCTTACAAGGAACAACAATATTGAACAAAACAGCAAATTCCCTGTGAGAGAAGAAAACATCTCGCCTCCTGGGTGTGACTACAAAGAAAACAAGGGTCTTTGGCTTCTGGGCACTAATGGCTATTCACCAACCACATTTCTGGTTTCCGCCGTCAGCTTGGCTTTTTTCTCTAGTTAATGTCATTGGGATATTATGTAACTTCACAGAAGTTTCTTTTGTTCGTTTCCTGGTAGGGCTGGAATAATTTCCGTGTTTAAAGCTGACCTTCTGTCGTTAAAGAACAAGGTCGTCTCACCATCTGCTTTCATGATGTTCACTGAATTCGAAGCACTTTTATATTACCAAGGGACTTTATTATTATAGAGCACTTTAAAAGTTTTCAATTTAAAATTTTTATTAAGACATTTAAATAATAATATTTGCAAGTTCGAGTAATTCAATTGTAATATAATATTGAAATTAATAAATTAAATTGAATTGAATTAATCAACATTAAATGCTCAAATTACTTGTCTCTAATAACACAAATTAATGAAATCACATTTTTTAATAAAATTATTCTCAATGAGATACAGTGGTCAATTTTCTGAGGAATCTGTGATGCATGAATCATTATCTGAACTCTCGCGCAGTGCTGCTACTACAACTACTAATATAATAATAATATAAGATTGCAATTTAGAAATAGCTGGAAAGATCAAAATTTTTGTTTATAATTTACTGTAAATAAATTTTATTAAACTCGTTTAGAAAATGTAAGATACCTTAAAAGCACAAATTGGACATATGTCATGTAGTTTTGTGTCCCTTTAGGTATGCAAGAATTTTATTAGTTTTATATACTATCCATTTCTTTCAGTTGCGCATTTCTATATCAAAAATGTTTCCTGGCGCTACAACGTCCTACATTGTATAAAATTACGTGTATATATATAATTTTCCAAACGTTATCTGGCGCCGCGCTAGGGTCCGCTAGATATAAAATGCACTAACATTTTTTATAGTGAATAT
Source organism: Lepisma saccharinum (assembly GCA_022664845.1). NCBI lineage: Eukaryota > Metazoa > Arthropoda > Insecta > Zygentoma > Lepismatidae > Lepisma > Lepisma saccharinum. Next base: position 10,492 of record JAGDQP010048614.1, read on the forward strand.
TACTTTGAAAGTGACACCCTTGAATCTAGTCAGCCATGCTATGAAGCAATAAAATAAAGCCATGAAAACGTTAAAATGTTCGACAGAAAATTTAATTATTTTTACCTACTAGTAAGACAAGTACGTTATGCTATGGAAAATTTCGATTATTTAGTTGCTGTTAAAGTTTACTTTCATGTGCTGGCCTTAGAGTAAGGTCTTCATCTCCAGTAGGTGCCCAAAGGTTGTTTTTGAAATAATTTTATGAATTAAAATATAACCTTATTTTATCCAGGTAAATTATTACGTAATTTCGATTGGTTTCCGCTTTGCAGGTCTCATAATATCTATATTAGCTTTACGGATAATATACACTGTAAGAAATACTGTAATACACTTATTTCAGACTTCTTTTACATATCTTTGCTAAACTACTTCTAATTTCGTTCTCAAGAAGTATAAATAATGTGTACAAGAAGATTGGGAATCTTATAATTTCTTTCTGAAGACGCTTCCTGCTTTTCATTTAGCTTTTCAGGATTACTTAAAATAATGTGTACAAATTTTGTTCAGAATATGCCTTTATGAACTGTGGTTCACTCAGTTTTGTAGTGAGCTTCTTCAATATATAAAGACTTTTACCTAACATGTTGTAAGATTTTGCGCAGGACACAGTTCCTATTTTGACAGAAATAGGTGGCAGAAGATTGCTTTATTCCTGCACGTATGTTTTAGATTGTTTCATCAAACTTCGTAAAATATTATGATGTGCAAACATTTCTTCAAATTGGGCATGTCCGTTCTAATGGTCTAGATATGCTCTACAGTTAAAAATAATTAAATCAGTATTTCACATCTTTTCTCTAACGTTTAGTTTTTCAGTAAGAAAATGAAAATGACGAATGTAATAGAAACGTTGCAACAGATAGTGAATAAAACAGCTATTGGAAATCTTTCAAGCGGAGTGATTTCTCATCGTTTAAATATGCGTTTGCTAACAAAATAGGTTCGAACTCCGAGCGATCCGTTATTTCTATTTTTCATGTTTCCAGCTACTACTATTATTATTCAATTGTATGAATGCTGAGAAATCTTCTGATTTCATTGCAGGCTAAAGGAAAGTTAAACACTTAGTGATTCTTGTATAAATAGAATATATTATATCGGTATACGAGAGAAATCAGTAAAGTAACCAGTTTCTAAATGAAGATCTGAATTGAAAAACATCCCAAGTCCACTTTTTTCGTATTTCCATTTTTTCTGTTCGTCGATATCTGTGTTCCAAGGGCTATCCCCTTTCATAAATATTACATCCTAATCCCACCATAGAAACCCTTATTAAATACAAAATAATTTCCGCTGAATAGGATAACATACGAAGACCTTTGACTGTTTTTCGTTCCTCTGAAAATATACTCCGGTGGACTTGGAATGTTTTTCAATTCAGGTCTTCAGTTTTAACCCGAACTTACAGCTTGCCAATCCCGCCAAGTTGACTTGAATGATTTCACGTGAAAATTACGCCTTATCTTGGTCTTTATCTCTCCCCAAACATATAAATATTAGATTTTCAAATACAACATAACAGAGCTCTAGATCTTTTTGAATCCACAGGAGAAAATAGTCCTTTATTTGAAGCTAAATATTTTGTGGTGCAACAATAGTGTTCATGGACTGTCTCTACAGGGAGCTTGTAATTTTAAGGAATATTGCGGTATGAATTTTTCTATCATGAATTCATAGACAGATAAAATTTTGTGCCAAAGTAGACGTTCTGGGGAGAAAGCTTGAAAAAGCAGCACGCGAAAGATGAGATAAAAGTGTAAGGAAGCAAATATCCCTTGACACAAAAATTCCAAAGAATTTTCATCAGTTCCTAAGGAATTCGAAAAGTAAAGAACAGTGTTTTTCTCTTTTGACTGAAGCTGTGGAGGTAAATGGGTTTGCTTGTGGACAACATATTATTATCAGAAATGAAGAGTTAGTAATTTCAAATTGTGACATGCTACCCACAAATCAAGAGGAAGCGCATTTCAGATTAATTTTACATGTTTTCAATGCAGAACAAAACAGTTTGAAGAACATTATGGTTAGCAGTGTCCACAAACAAACACACTTTACGACTTTGGTTGGTGAGTATTATAATTTGGTCACCATACACCAGTCTATCCAGATATTGAATTATGGCTTAAATTTGGAACTTCAGATACTGTCTTATAAACTCTGTATATCGTGAAATAAGTGAACAGAAGTGAAGAAGACTTACTTACTTTCATGCCTACACTGAATCCGATACTACATCTCAGTTTGTTGGATAATGATAAGATTGCATGAAAAATATGGAAAATATATCCAATAGTGAGAAAATGAATTAACATATCAGAGTCAATATCCAGTTACTTTGCTAATGAAAGAAAACCCACACAATTTTCGATAATAGAGCAGTTTACTTGTTTCCTCAGTCTATAGCGAAGGGACTAAATAAAAGTAATAATGTGAGGTGAGAATTGTTCACGGGAGGAAAAAACACACCAAAATAATGAATAATTTGTCACCCACTCAAGATGCTCTTTTTCAGCACACAAATCGAGCAATGTACCAAGCAAGTCAAGCAACATTCAGAATCAAGAACTATCTTTTTCTAATAGTTTTTGCTGGATGAAAGTTTGTAATACATGGAAGTCTGTGGATGACTGTCAGAAACTGCTGTTTCATGTAGTGAACTGTTAAAGTGTGGTTGTAAAGCTGTTCCCCTTTGCTCTAGAACTTGTATTTGCAGACATATCAAATGCATGTTCTGATATTTTTTATTAATAAATTGACTAGATATATCTAAATATGAAACATTTGAACCTAAGCTATATGTATATTAGAGTGGAGGGAAGGTCCGTGAACTGTGGAAAATATTTTAACAAAACTAAACGCAATGATTTTATGGTCCACAGTGACCAGTTTCAAGCCTGGGACATGGCGGGTCCGCAAATAATGGATAGCGGAATTACCATCAATGTGGTTAGGTGATGCATATTCAATACTCTGAACCAAAACTGATTTATAAATGAAATTCAGTTCATTAAATACCCAAATCATAGGATAAATAAAACATGGGAACAACATGGTTTCAAGTATCAAGATGGTGGATGATCCGGAAGAGTTCTATTTATATCAACACTACCAGGTGTGTAAATATGAAACCGGAATTGGTGTATAGACGGCGTTAGCTGTCACTGTGGTTACCGTAAAACTGCGTACTTGACGCCAATTGCTTGTTTTGACTGCTGATAAGATTTGCAACTCACAACCAGACAAGTTTCATGTCATAGTGTAGTGTTTAATAGCGTTGAACATGGCACAATTTGTACCTACAAACTACGATGTGTGGACAGCATTGATTTTTTGTTAACATTTGAAGAAAACTGTTGCAGAATCGCATCGCATGTTTGTCGAAGCTTACTGTGATCATGCTCTTGGGAAGTCACAGTGCTATGCGTGGTTTACAATATTTAAAAGTGTCGATTTTTACGTGAGAAACGAAGAACGTGGAAGACCACCGAAAAAGCTTGCAGACAGCGAATTGCAAGCTTCGTTGGATGAGGATGACGCTCAAACGCAACAACAACTCGCGGATCAATTAAACGTGACACGATAAGCAGTTTCCATACGTTTAAAAGTCACGGGCAAGATTCAGAAAGTGGGAAAATGGATTCCACATGCATTGACTAAACGACAGCAGGAAAACCGAAAAACCACTTGCGAAATTCTGCTCGCCAGGTACAAAAGGAAATCATTTCTCCATCGAATTGTGACTGGTAACGAAAGGTGGATCTATTTCGAGAATCCTAAGCGTAAAAGATCATGGGTAACTCCAGGAGAACCGACGACATTGACTGCAAGACCAAACCGCTATGGACGGAAGACAATGCTTTCTGTTTGGTGGGGTCAGAAGGTAGTGATCTATTATGAACTGCTGAAACCTGGCGAAAGGGTTAATACCCAACGTTACCGACAACAAATGATCGATTTGCATCAAGCTTTGCGTGAAAAACGATTAGAATATGACCAAAGACAATATAACGTGATTGTGCTTCACGATAATGCACCCTCCCACACAGCTAAACCGGTCAAGGAAACGATTGCGACGTTTGGTTGGGAAATCCTTCCGCATGCGGCTTACTTCCCAGACTTGCCGCTTTCCGATTTTCACTTATTTGAATCCATGGGACACACACTTGCTGACC
>JAGDQP010048615.1:0-14708 GCA_022664845.1 Lepisma saccharinum
CTTCACGTCACTCAAAAGAAATCATCACAAATTCACTATTCTGAGAATAAAGCTATAATCGTCACCATCAGGTAAATTATATATCAATTCATTATAATAGAGTCGAATATGTCTTCTCATAATTCATATATATATATATCAAATAAATCTATTCCTTCAGTTTATACTTCGGAGTTTACGTAGGGTAAAGTTGAAAAAAGGGCACATAAATGTGAAAAACAAATAATGAATGACATGAATGATTTTGTTAGTAATATGAGAAATGACAATGATGAATCTTGGGAAAACAAAACAGAGTGTCAGACAAAACAAGAAATAAAGGGAAGGGAAAACATCGAAATGAGATCAACAGTCTCATTTTACCTTTGAACAATTTATGGTACCTGATTCCTTCGCTCAAAATACTTCTTTACGAAGGTGACGTGTGTGATCACTTCACGTCCTTCATCATTACGACATAAGAATGTTTCTGGCGTTCTCAACGAGAAAATCTTAAATGGACCATAGTACCTTTCCTAAAGTAACTTAGATCTTTTATCCTTCAAAAATGATCGAGTTTGAGATTTTATGAAAACCATGTTAATACATTATAATTTACAGGAACACGTCTCTGGTTCCCAATCGCTTGTTTCCACAAATCTGCACTTTCTCTTAGGTCAGAGCCCTTAATCTACCATTTCACCGACAATGGGTCAATCGGATCTCTACCTAAGTATAACTTGAAAGCACTCTCCTTAAACCCACAGTGAACAGAAATGCTGATCAATTGTTGAAGGACGTTGATGCAATAAGCCCAGCGATTCTGCTCACCCTCTATGTACGCCTTTAACGAATCCTTGACTGTACAAACGAACTTTTCGACTAGGTTACAGCAAAGTACGCCGAGTTGTGGATCTTCTTGATTCCCCAACCAAAACAAAAGTTGCAGAACACGCTCGATCGAAAATAAGAGGCGCTGTCACATGACAATGATTCAATATAACCAAACTGCGAGAACAACTTGTGAAGTGTGTTTGTGATCAACTTCGCATTCCCAACCCTCAAACGAACGATATGAAAGAAAAACAAGAAGCACTGTCAAGACACAACATCAAAAATTTGTAGCCTTGACTAGACGTTACCGGCCCGGCCAAACCCAACCACCTATGTCCATTAGGATTCCTGGAAAAAGTAGATATAAGCTCTCCTTGTAGCTTGGTGTAGTCAATGTTTGATTTTTGGCAGTTAAGGCACGAACGGACGTAAGCACAAATTTGGTCAAATACGCCATCCCATGCAAAATTACGTGCTATGTTCTGCATCGCTTTGTGCACCCCTAGGTGCCTACCATGACTAGGTGATACGTAATAGTACTGCAGGATCATGCTGCGCAAGGACGGAAGGTAACCATATTTTATATGGATTCACCTCCGCTTTGATCTTACTATAAACCAAACCATTCCTGACTTAGAACTGATTCGAAATATCCTTTCCTTCTCCATGATCCTTAAGCACCTTAGAAATATCAGGATCATCCATCTGATATTTCTTAATGTCATCAAAAACCAAGGGTAGCGACCTGAAACTACAAAAGCGGCCCTTTTGAACCATATTCAAATCTTTGTCGGGATCGAATTCGACATACTCATACAAACTTGATTCGTACATCCGTGAGATAAAATCGCTCACCAAGTTTCGTCCCGACGGTATGTGTTTAATCACAAACTTATACTCCAATAAACGTTGAATGAGATTCCCGTATCTCGTCATACTTTTCGCAGAATTTAAACAATGGAACAAAGCCATATTATCCACATAGATAGTGAACTCATTGCAGAGAAATTTCTTGTTTCTCTATATTTTATTGTAAAGACTCAATAATTCCAGTCCAAATATTTCTCTGTTCAAATCACTGCTCCTACGCTAACATTACAAATTTAACAAATTTTAGTATCGGACCGTTAAGTGAAGAAAACATTTTATTTATAAATTTATCATAAGCTAGACGAATTCTGATTGGTAAAGTGAAAAGTTGTATAGACCTGGCAAATGAACCTCGCAATCCGCATGCAATAGATCGCTGGCACTTGTTCGTGTGCGTTGGTGTATATATTATAATTATATATATATATATATGTGTGTGTGTGTGTGTGTGTACACAATATTCAAATGATCTCCAAATAAATGCCAAAAATTATATTACAATCCGTTACAGTAAGCAAGGCAAGAATCTTATCCTCTTCCGACTTCTGGAAGCAAGTTTCAGTATAATATATATATTTTCGACACACTAGAGGAATAGAAACAGATGAGTTAAAAACGTTTCTTATGTATGGATATGTTAATACGAATTGTTTCTCCTTTCGTTTACATAGCTAATTGCAGTGCTTAAAAGGTTGAACCCTTCCTTCTTATAAATACAGATAGGATAGCCAGTTTTCATCTATTTCATGGAAGTAATAATTTATGTTAGCCACTTCTGTTGTGTGGCGTTAAATGTAATTCCAGTGTTGTTATTTTCATAATTTCGGATGCATGTAAGTATAATGCGATAAAATCAAGAAACAGGGTGGTTTATAGATGAAGATCAGTTTAGGTCAGCCAGCTATGGAGCAATACGTACGCTTGATACCACACATTCCCTTGCACAAAACTTACTTGGACACTTATGTAAATACCTAGCCGTAGACAGCAACCCAAATTCAATTTCGAAAAGCCATAGTTCATAATAATTTACATAAATATGTACTCGATTTACTTTACACCCAGGTGTGGCGCCATATGAGGAATATCAGCAGCGTCATTTCGTGTGATGAATGTAACATATTTGCTGCATAATTAATGGAAAGATATCGAGGGGCGCTAGCAAGCTTAGATAGGTTAGGTAAAGCCAGTGTAATTATTTTAACATTATACATGAAGCACATCACATTTAACAGGGTCATCCTTATGCCCAGCTCCAACGCGGAAGTAGCTAATTAATTGTACGTACTTCTTCCACTTTCAGTCTCATACTTGCATGGCCTAAATCTTTCTCCTGTGAATTTTACATTTTTTGCCTTACCTTAAATGAACTTAACACGGGACTTTGACACATTGTTGAAGGACGTATACGTTTTCTTTCTTTCACATCACCCTTGCACCATATTCGTCATTCCACGCATCTGAAATAATGTCAATATCAATTCCAAGTACATTCAGCGCCGCATAACAGAAGTAGGAATTAAAGAAGGAACCTAAAAGTATGAATTGTTTAATATGAACAGGAATGACTTATTGGCAATAGATAAATGAGAGATACTCGACGGAATAGCAATCTTTGCACGTAGTATGATGAAATCATATCGTTATGCTAACTTTTTATGTTTACATGCTAAGATTTATATTACACGATCGGTAATGTTAACAATACTTTCTCTTTTTCTCCACATAATTACCCTCTCTAAATACCTTATATCGATGATTTTGGCATGTACTACTACTCCCCGAAACAGTTGTGTAAACTATATACAGACATGTACTAGAGAAAAGTATTCTCCTGAAATTATTTAAAAGGAATTATGTTAATAGTTAAGACGACGTGTACAAAGGAGTAGTAAAGCAATTTCGGGCGCTTTTATTTACAATATTGCCTTTACTTTGTACGATATATATTAAAAACTATGCTCAAAACCCTAATTTATACCTTAGGCCTAAATACGTAGCGCACACGGCTACTTTTCCTGTAAAACAATTCTATAACAAAGCAGGCAACTTTGTTTCTAAATGTTTTTGATCTTTAAAATTATCGAAATGCATTGTGCCAAGTTGTTTATTTCATCAAGCAATTCTATGTTTATGATTACCATTTCTTGTTTCCTGTTTTCAAACTTCCTAGATACAAAATCACTATCGGACCGTTAAATATTTAACCTACGAAAATCTGATGATTAAAGTTAACGACAGCTTTAACAAACCGTTAGTGTTAACCGATGTTGATGAAATGGTCGTTTCTCCTAATCAGACGTTAAATGTGCTTAACGGGTTGTTAAATCTTTAACCAGCGTTGTGAAACCGGCCGTGAGAATACTAAGTTGACTGATGATATAAATAAAATGGCGTGGATTTCGATGGAACACTACAAAATACACATTATTCTTAAATGTAATTTACAAATGTTTCTGAAGCGTATAATTTATAATCAACGTGTCTTACCTGTAATGATGTACGGCTGTGAAACTTGGACATTGAATTCGCAAACGACTCAAATATTAACAGTCACACAAAGTGCAATGGAAAGATGGACAGCTGAGAGGAACACGAAGACAAATGAATTGATTCGCGCACAAACACAGGTAGAAGAGATAATCAAGACTGCGAAGAAAAGGAAGTGGAAATTGACAGGTCACATAGATAGACGAACAAATGGAAGTTGGACAAAAATGTACTGCATTGGATTCGTAGAGAAAGAAACAACCATGACGAAGCCCACATTTAAGATGGGTAGATGGAATAAAGCATTTTTCAGGTGATACACAGATGAAGTTAGCAAGAGACGTTGACATGTGGAAAGAAAATAGGGAGGCCTGCATCCAGCAGTAGATATAAAACTGCAGAATTATATATATATATATATATATATATATATATATATAGAGAGAGAGAGAGAGAGAGAGAGAGAGAGAAAGAGAGATTACGTTTACGCAGGCAACATTTTTTTTTATTTTGCTCTTAATATGTTTTTTTAAATGTTAAACGTAAATAACAAATTATTATCAGAAATTATGAAGCATGAACATCATGTCCCATCTTTAAGAACTGATAGAAAAAGACGTTTTCTCCCTGTTTGGTGTGGAACGTTAGTGTTTTATGGAATTAGTAAAGTAATTTGTAATACTACATAATTATCATTTCAATATTGTTATCGATTCATTATAAAAGTTGGTAACAAAAGATTTCAGACTTTATTTTCTTCTCTCCTCGTTCAGTAAGGATATTTTCTTCTGCAGAATTAAAACTACAAATTCCCGTAAATTTGAACCAACGGTTTACCTAAACTAAAATTGTTAGTTTTATTGTTTTGGTGTTTTAAGTACAATTATTTTAAGAATTTCTTTAATGTGGTACTTACTAAAAAAAAACAGAATTATCATGCCAAAACCAAATATAAGTCATAATATTTTCTGTTAAAGAAAGAATAAAACGAGAAAAATGATATTCATTTTCCTTTCACGCACATACTCTCAGAATTGAATGCATATTACTGAAGATAAGTTGGTGTTATGTCTCTTCTAGGCTTCGAGGAAAAATCATGGATATTAGTGCCATGTAAAGGAACTTCTTCTGCTGACCAAACGTCTCGTCAAGTCTGTTTTACTACAATTAAGTCCCCTGTTCTTCGCCTGATGATGTTAGTAAATAATAGTTCCGACCTCATGCAATTCAATTGTAACATGCACTGTGTGTGTCTACGTGTCTGTGAGGACATTAATGAGTTAATGTATGTGTGTTTGAGCGAGGATATGCGTGAATGATTATTCATAATTGTTTATTATTCCTGTTTTCAGATGGTTGTGGTGTATGGTATTCCTAATATCAGCAATATGTTCTTGTTGCCTGATTACACGATCTTGGCAAAGAAATTAAAACGACCCGGTAGTGCAGACGGTCCAGAGAAATTATCATGATTGGGAAATTCCGTTACCTGCTGTCAACTTAAAAGTTCCTGATGAGTAATTTATTAATTGCACTAATAGGACAATCGAAAAGTAAGTTTAATTATATTTTTTGGCAGAAACCTACGAAAAGATCTCCCCGCTCTGTAAGTCATAAAGAATGTTCTATTCGTGACTTTAAATTGAGAAAACACATTTATGGATGCATTAGTTATTGGATACGTTGAATTCAAACTTTAAAACAATTTGCATTCATGTGTTTATTGGTAATACGTTCTTTCGTTGGAGAATTGCATTATAAATCATATTATTTTCCTGCAAAGAAGTACTGCGCTTAAGAGCTGTTTTCTGCCCCGCAACCGATTTTAATGAGATTGTTCATGTAATATCTAGACAATATCAGAGTTCAAATAATCCAAATCTTATCTCCATACCACTTCCGGTTATCATGGAAAGCGCGTCCAAAAATGACCACTTCCAGATTCTAATATTCATAGTGTTGTTCAAAATAAATTCTGATATTTCCAGACTGGTTTAAGCTATCAAATCCAAATTCCGTTTGAAAATTACTAATATAATGAACATATTGCAGTGTAAGCCGAAAGAAAGTATATTTAACCGTTTTGGAGATAAAAATTAGTTTCTTATGTACAAGATGAATTTTACTTATAAAAAAATGCGTCTTTCCCAGGAAACTTTGTGTTGTTTAACCATCAGTCCCCACTATATTGCTTATCTCGCTGACTCTAGGAGCACGGATGCTAAAATACCAGAACACATACTAAAATACCAGAGTACCAGAATACATCGAAGAAATGTGATCATGTCTTCAAGAGGAAAACATTTTCGTCGTTGACAGAGAGCTCCAAGATTCACTCTCTCTTCTATCAGACAATCTGAAATGCTCGAGTTCCTGAAGAAAGGACAAAAACAGCATACGACATTGCAGGCAAATAAGTCAACGATAGTAATAAGAATACGGCGGCTGGTGAAATTAGCGAACAGCAGGGTTAAGTAGTAAACGGTTCTGGATTATGTAATACGCGATACACACATAGGTAATATAGAGTACATCCGTATCGTGTTCCATTTGCAACGTCTGTCTGTCTACGCTTGAGAGAGACATGTCTACAGAAATCGGAAGAAAAGTGCATTGGATAAATATAACAATTTACAATCTAATGCAAATAATGAAAGACAGAAAAAACGCAAAACGTAGTGTGAACGTTTTGAAAGTTACTGTTCGCTTTGTTGTTTTGGGTATCGTTCTTAAAGATGGTAGAGCGTAAATTTAGGGTTTTGGCGTAGCGAAGCTCGACTATTCTTGAGACTCGCTTGACTACGAAAGGGATTGTTACCGGTGTAAATTATTCGTTACTTGGTTACATTTTAAACACACCATGTTTCTCTAACGATGGACAGAATAAACGGGTTTTACCGGAGTTATTAATCTTTGAGCAAATAAAGATCGGGAGGTGACACTTAGAGTCTAAATTATGCCAGACGCTTAGAGTTCGCAATATAAAACAGATCCTCTATCCATACCTGAAATTTAGTTAGATGTTAGATGAATCTCAACAGCCTTTGATTCCGTCGCAGCCAGATGATGGAAAATGCTCAGAAAACTATCTTCCTTCTTGGATTGGAATTGATGGTTTGGCTGGAGTCTGTCGGGATTGGAGATCTCTTCTATTGTACTCAAACACTGAAGGTCCCTCTATGGATCAGGAGATACTGGAGTACTGAAGCTCTGTAGGCCCCTCTACGGAACTGGAGGTTTTGGTAGAATACTGATTGGCTTTATATAGGAAAACGTACATGTAGTAAATGTGTGTGTGTGGTGTTTGTCTGACTTGGCGGAGACGGTCACTTTAAGTAGGGCGAAAGGTGACGTTCCCATCATAAAGAACATGGTTAATTTGCTCAAAGGTGAATAACATCTCGATTGACGTCATGGATTGCAATATATTTCATCAGCCTTCGTTGTTGCTACTGAAGACTACTCTGTTCATCTTTACTGAAACATGGCGGCGGTTTTATTTCCATTTCACCGAACAAATTACAAGAAAAATATAAAAATATACTAAAACCTAATTTTTTCCTATTATTTTGAATTTTATGAATAAAGTTAATTTTATCCTCTTCTGGAGAGGGTCACAGTAGTTATCACACAAAATGTCGTTTGAATATCATAAAAGCTTTCAGAAATATAATGGTTTATTTAGCTGAATTTGAAACATATACTTGTGCGTGAGGTATTCAACTTTAGAGTATAAAATGTTTCTTCTATCAACCATCAGTTACAAAATGGCTTCTGAATACGTTCTTCTACATGAGATGGAGATTATTTGAGCGATGCATCGTTTTGTAACTACTGGGGCATGAAGGTTAAACAACTCGAAGTTATCAGAAAAGGTGCCTTTTTAAAAGCAAAATTGAACGTTTACATATGTAAATATTTATTTTATCTCCAAAACGGTAAAAGATATAGTCTTTGGTTTACAGTGTGACATGGACATTATATTAGTATTTTCCATACGAAATTTGGATTTGATAGTTTAAGCCATACTGGAGATATCATAATTTATTTTGAACAGCACCAAAACAATTGGAATTCGAAAGTGGTATTTTGGAGGCACTTTCCATGATAACGGGAAGTGGTCTGTACATAGGATTTCGATTATTGGAGCTCTCATATTGTCTAGGTACTACGTGCAAAATTTCATTAAAGTTGGTTGATATGCAGAAGAAAGCCTTTATGCTCAATACACCTTTGTTAACGCAAATTGTCGAATCTCTAAATATAGGTATCATTGTTTCGAAATTATTAGTTGGCTTTGTTTACTTTCATTAAGTTATTGTGTATTGTTCTATTTAGTTAACCTTTGTTCATTTGTGATTTGGTGGATGCAGTAGATTAAATCATTATTTCTTGTCAGATTTTCACTTTCCTCCAATATTTCAAATGGTTGCCACCTCGTCTTAAAATCCTACAAGTTCCATGTAGAATTTGGTTAGTTTGTGTAAGTGAGTGAATACAAGATTTTCACTAATTTTGAGGTTCTCGTGGAAAGGCGAATTGTAATGTAGGAAGAAAGTTGCACATTTCGAAAGTTCCTCGGGTGGGTGAGAGTCACGTCACAAATTACTGAGTTTTTCTTCTGATGTTAGTGTTGGTGGAATCTTACGGTGAAGTTCCGTGAAGTATCATTTTAGAATTAGACATTCATGACTAGCATTTGTTGTGGCCGTCTTTCGCCCTAAATCACGATGCATCAAGTTGACGTCATTTTATGTCCTATTTGTTTCTATTGTTCTTGTTCTCTTTTATTTTGAATCGGCTACGATCATAGCAGCGAAATTTATGCTAGTGTATCTAACCCAAATAACATGGAATATGGGAATACGAAGCTCTTTCTTGCTTCCTACACAACACACAAATAATCTAGCTAACCTATCAAAGATTACAGGACTTTTCGGTATGCTAATACCAAATCTGAAGTCAGTTTCTACACTCTACAACCAGTGGTTAATAGTAGGCGATACCTACTATATACGAGTCTTTTGAACACACAAGAATGTAAGTAAGGTAGAGGCACCTGGAGGCAGTATTTGGAAAATTGCACCATTTTTCCATAACTACCTGAGGAGTCGATTTCCAAGGGCTGTGCGATACGAAGTGTCGCATTTTTAGTTACATTTTATTAAAGGCTACAAGATGTATAATGAGTTATTTTAGTCTATACTGTAGCGGACTCATAAAAGCCTACGACCCCAATTTACAATAATAGAGATTACCTAACCCACATAATAGAACCCACAGTACACCAAAGGCTACGAGCTATTCCCTATTTAACATAGCAGAGATTACACAGAATTTAACCTAACGTAGTACATCAGTGCACGATAGGCTACGAACCCTTTCCAGCCTTATTTAACATCGCAGAGATTTAACCCCACATAATACACCAGTGTACGATAGCATAAAAGGCTACGAGGCTGTTTTTGCAACCCTTATTTAACATAGCAGAGATTACACAGAAATATATGTTTTTTTTAACCTAGCAGAGCTTACAACATAAATCTGAAGTCAGTTTCCACCACATCACTAATTTCCGCCCACACACAGAGATTACAAGTTTTTATATTTAACCCACATAACCGACCACACAGTACACCAGTGCACGATAACAGAGATTCCAACTATGGAAGGGTACGAAGTTCTTTCTGCAAGCCTTATTTAACATAGCAGAGAATACAGATACACAGCAATACATGCTGTTTATGTAGAAATTACAACATACCACAGCACAAAAGCTACGGTATTTCCACCCACAACAGTTTCTATACCTAACCCACATAATATACCACACAGTGCACGATGCTACGAGCTAATCCGTATTTAACATAACAGGGTTTACACTGAATTTAACCTAACAGAGTACAGCATTGCACGATAGCAGAGATTCTATAAAAGTGTAAGAAGCTCTTTTTCAACACCCCAAAAAGCACTACGTAACGTTTCACATATTACAGAGGCTACCGTCTACACATTTTCCCAACCACTAGCAGAGATTCCAACACAGGACATAGGCTACGGCTACGGACGTAGCAGCGATATATACAGGGTGGCAAAAGTTGGTTAACACACGTACGGCTTGGCGTTCACACTTGGATCACGGTATATGTTGTTCGGGTTTGCCAAGGACCATATTGCACGACATGGGTGTCACGGAGGCCATCTTGGAGACCGCCATCTTGTATCCAACTTTGGATTTTTAAGTGGGAAGGGGGGCATGTGGGGTATCAATTTACATGAGCGCGAGCACAGATAAACAAATATGCAGTCCATTTCCACCTTTATGTATTGGTTACAAAGTTATTGCGTTACAAAATGTGAAAATTAGGCATTAGAGCATGTTGTTCTCTGCTGTTCCAGGTGATGTAAGATGTCGCTAACAATTCCAGAACGCATCGAAATCGTGGAGAAGAGATTTGGACGATCTGGCAGGGTGATTGCGGCGGAGTTTAATGCATTCCACCCAGAGAGGGAGAACATCTCACAAGTTGCAGTGTTCAAGTTCCTTAAGAAGTTCCATGAGACGGGCTCTGTGCACGACAAAGAGCGATCTGGACGCCCACGGACCGCTACTGCCGAGGACAAGGCGACATATTTGTTTGCTGCTATTGTGAGAAGCCCAAAACGCAGTTCTCGTCGTGTGGCGTCCATAACAGAAATCAGTCAGCGATCGGTGCTACGGGTGCTGCATGTGAACAATTGGCACCCGTGTAAGCTGCGATTCCAGCAGCGTTTAACAGAGGATGATCCAGACAGGCGCGTGCTGTTTGAACAATGGGCCACAGCAATGTGTACGGACGATTTCATGTTCTCACTATGCGTTCTTTTCAGTGATGAGGCATTATTTTTCGTCCACGGAGAGCCAAACAAACAAAATCACAGATACTTGAGTGACACAAACCCAGATTGGCTCCAAGATAGCAAAGAAATTGATAGGGAAAAAATGATGGTCTAGTGTGGAATCTGTGTGACGTGCATTATTAAACCATTCTTCATCCACAGCATCCTGACTGGCGAGAAATATCGTGCTCTGCTCGAGGATGAACTGTTCCCTGCCTACTTGAATGAGGCCGGTGATTTCCCATTATTTTTCCAGCAAGACTCAGCGTTGTGTGTACGCCAATGGCTCGATACACAATGTCCGGTCCATGGGATAGGGCGACGGGAGCCATAGAGTGGCCACCACGATCCCCAGACCTTACGCCGCTAGACAAGTCGAACTACCCTATCATGGAACCATCACCGATCCGAATAACATATAATTTTCAAGTGTCATAAGTTCTGGGACGGAAAAGCAAAATTTTTACCGTCATATTTTGAAAATGGTAGGTGGTAGAGAGAAAGAAAATTTCACATTCGGCATCACCGAAAAAAATAATATATAATACACGAGTTTATCAATTCTGCGTCTAAAATGTCTAAATTCGACAAATTCAAACCGCAATTTCTTGGAAGCGACAATAGGTAGAGAGGAGCAAATTTCACGTTATGCATCACCGTCCCGAATAACATATCAGCGGCGAGTTTTTCAATTCTGCGTCTAAAAATCGAAAATTCGAACCGCTAGATTTTGGAAGCGATAATAAGTAGAAAGACGTTGTTTTCAAATTAGGCATTACCGGCATAAATAACGTATAATCTGCGAATTTCTCATCTCTGTGGCTAAAATGTCAAATTCAACCAAATTCGAACAGCTATGTAATAGAAGAGGTAATTGGTGGAGAGAAGCCAATTTCCCATTCTGCATCACCGACCCAAATAACATAATCTGCGAATTTCTCAATTCTGTGTCCAAAATGTAAATATTAGACAAAATTCGAACTGCTATATCTTGGAAGCAATAATATGTAGAAAGAAGTTGTTTTTGAAATTCGATATTACCTTGAACAAATACCATAATTTGAGGTTTTCATAGTTCTGGAACCAAAAGGACAAAATTCGAAAAAGTTGAACCATCATATCACGTAAATGGCAACAAGTAGAAATATTCAGTTTTCATATTTAAAATTCCCGTGACTTAAATATAATGCATTAAGGTTTCATAATTCTACGACCATGGTCGGCGAAGTTAGCAAACTGACTTCAGATTTGACATTAGCACACCAATAATATATCACCTTGAAAACAGAATCTCAATATGTCTCGATGTTTATGGTCTATACACGGTTAAATATTTGACCTCTGACCTCGAGGTTAGCATACACTATTCGATGTTATCATACCAAATATAAGAAAAGAGCATCAATGTGTTTCGTCGTTTACGAAATATACATGGTTAAATATTCGACCTTTTACCTCGAGGTCACCACTTTTTCGGATATCTTGTTCGATGGCATCATACCAAATGTGAAAACAAAATTTCAATGTTTTGTCCTTTACGAGTTATGCACACATTTAATTATTTGATCTTTGACCTTAGTACAATTTTGTTTACTTTGGCCCTGGTAGAGACCATTGATTGTGTCTATAAGTGCTTGTCCAAAAAAACTCGTATCGAGTAGGTATCGCCTACTATTGACCACTGGTTGTAGAGTATAGAAACTGACTTCAGATTCGATGCTGATTTGATATTAGCATCCCGAAAAGTTCTGTAATCATTAATAATTTAGCTAGATTATGGGAGTGTTGTGTAGGAGGCAAGAAAGAGCTTCATATTCCTATATTCCATGTTATTTGGGTTAGGTACACTAGCATAAATTTCGCTGCTATGATCGTAGCCGTAGCCTATGTCCTGTGTTTGAATCTCTGCTAGTGGTTGGGAAAATGTGTATACGGTAGCCTCTGTAATATGTGAAACGTTACGTAGTGCTTTTTGGGTGGGTGAAAAAGAGCTTCGTACATTTTTATGTAATCTCTGCTATTGTGCACTGCTGTACTATGTTAGGTTAAATTCAGTGTAAACTCCGTTATGTTAAATAGGGATTAGCTCGTAGCATCGTGCACTGTGTGGTATATTATGTGGGTTAGGTATAGAAACTGTTGTGGGTGGAAATACCGTAGCTTTTGTGCTGTGGTATGTTGTAATTTCTACATAAACAGCATGTATTGCTGGTATCTGTATTTTCTGCTATGTTAAATAAGGGTTGCAAATTAGAATTTCGTACCCTTTCATAGTTGGAATCAGTGCTATCGTGCGCTGGTGTACTGTGTGGTTTATTATGTGGGTTAAGTATATAAACTGTTGTAATCTCTGTGTGTGGGCGGAAATTGGTGATGTGGTGGAAACTGACTTCAGATTTCTGTTGCAATCTCTGCTAGCTTAAATAGTACATATTCCCGTGTAATCTCTGCTATGTTAAATAAGGGTTGCAAAACCAGCCTTGTAACTTTTATGCTATCGTACACTGGTGTACTATGTGGGGTTAAATCTCTGCTTTTAAAATTGGACTGGAAAGGGTTCGTAGCCTATCGTTCACTGGTATACTATGTTAGGTTAAATTCTGTGTAATTTCTGCTACGTTAAATAATGAATAACTTGTAGCCTTTAGTGTACTATGGGGTCTATTATGTGTTTAAGGTAATCTCTGCTATGGTAAATTGCGGTCGTAGCCTTTTATGAGTTAGCTACAGTATAGACTTCAACTAGCTCATTATACATCTTGTAGCCTTTTATAAAATGTAACTAAAAATGCGACACCACGTATCGTACAGCCATTGGATATCGACTCCTATCTATCAGACAGGTATGGATAAATGGTACAATTTTCTACAAAGTGCCTTCAGGTGCCTCCAATCTACTAATGCTCTTCATGTATTTTCGTTACCACCGACCTCCATCTTCATAATTTGATATTTCTCTATATCTTTGGAGTTTATGGTAATACTTCAAACAAACTAACATATTTTGAATCAAGGCGTTGTACCCCAAGGATTTTATATTTTTCCTGCACCTTCGGTCACCATGTTGAAAAAATAGACTTTTTCTCCATATCGTCGTTACTTATTGCACAATTTTTATCTAATCAGCATATGGCGATTACTTTAAAGTTTTTTATGGATTCCGGTTTCTTCCGATAGCGATATTGATAAATGAAGATCGTCTTATAGTTTCGTTGTTCTCTTTGAAACCTTTGCCGAAAACTACCGAATTTGATAAAGAGATACAAGAAGAGAAGGTTACAGGTAAAATACGAAATGATAAAAATTCCAGCATCTTCAATCGAATATGACTGCCATTACCTTAGAGCCCGAAGCTAATATGCCCACTTTTGTTAGTTTTGAGAAAAATACAATTTTAAAGTTTGAAGTTGCATTAAATGTCTGTGTAGGTTCATCTTATTTTTAACATATCTAGCTACTTGGAAGTCGTTTAGTGTGATGATATTTTCAAGATCGATGCCCTTTAGTACAAGTAATTTGACAGCAGAATTAACTCCACATTGCCAGAGGAATTAATTCCACAGGTTTTGAATGTCATCATATGCAAAGAATGTACAGTTACATTACGATAAGATCTCAATGGGAAGTCTCTGGCCGGAGGACCCAGGTTCGGAGCG
>JAGDQP010048617.1:2535-14707 GCA_022664845.1 Lepisma saccharinum
ATACAGATGCTTATCAGAATAATGGAAACACCTGAACGAAAGTGCAACTTACCAGATTAATATGGTGTCGGGCCACCTTTCGCCTTCAGAACAGCCTTGATGCGACGTGGGATGGAGGCATAGAGGTCGTGAATGGTAGCAAGTGGAATATTACACCATTCCTCGTGCAGGGCATCGGCCAGTTCTGTGAGAGAGGATGGAGGTGGAAATCGTCGCCGGAGTCGTGTTTCCAAGATGGACCACAGATGTTCAATTATGTTGAGATCTGGGGATTGGGCGGGCCAGGGGAGGTGTTGAACTTCATCCCGATGTTCCTCAAACCACGCTGCAACAACTCCAGCTGTGTGAATGGGTGCATTATCATCCTGGAATATGGCGTCATTGTCCGGGAACAACATCCGGACCATAGGATGCAAGTGGTCTCCTAAAATTGCGACATAATCGTTGGCAGTGATGCGTCCGCGAAGTGTGACCACAGGACCCAATGAAAACCATGATATTGCGGCCCACAGCATCACCGTGCCGCCGCCATGTTTCACAGTTGGGCGGAGACACTGCAGATCATACGCTTCTGTGGGCGTTCTCCACACATAAACACGGCCCGTGGTTTGGAATAGGGTGAATGGTGACTCATCCGACCATACCACACGTTTCCAGTCGTCAACGGTCCAAGTTGCATGGTCGCGGCACCATTTGCGGCGTGCTAAAGCGTTCTGGTCCCTGATGAGAGGTTTGGCCCGTGCAACACGACCCCGTAAGTTCATGTCATGTAATTCGCGGCGGACTGTGATTGTCGAAACAGGTTGGGGGAGGTGCTGATTGAGTTCATCCGTCACTTGGGCCGCAGTGGCACGACGGTTCCGCGTGACAATGCGCTTTAATACCCGGCGTGCCCTGTCACTGATGCTTTTCTTCCGCCCACTGTTCCGCTTCCCCGATGTGGTTTTCCCGTGTGTTGTGTAGGCCGTCATCACCTTCGACACTGTCCCTGGCGACACACCTAACACACTAGCCACTGCCGTCACACTCACTCCACATAACCGCGCACCAACAATTTGCCCTCTTTGAAACTCTGAGAGGTCTCCCATTTTACACTACCTCCGTCTGCTGCAGCCACTGCACACTCCTGTTCCACGACGCCTGACGTAGTATGGAGACCGACCTAACACACCACCACCAGCAGTCCGGCGCTGCGTTCGCCACGACACCACTGCCAACCCATACATCTGACGTGTTGCTAACTACAGGTGTTTCCATTATTCTGATAAGCATCTGTATATATATATATATATATATATATATATATATATATATTTTCATGCTAGCGGCCACAAATTTGAAGATATTTGAACCAAATTTTAATATATTGTTTCTAGGCTTAATAGCTCGGCTAAGTTCGTTAATGAGCAAACTCGGCCCAAGGGGGTGGTCAGGGGAGAGGGTTGAAATTTTGATGCGTCTTACCTGTGATGATGTACGGCTGTGAAACTTGGGCATTGAATGCGCAAACGACTCAAAGATTGAGAGTCACACAAAAAGCAATTGAGAGATGCATGCTAGGAATAACCAGGAGGGACAAGAAGACAAATGAATGGATTCACGCACAAACAAAGGTAGATAATGTAATCAAGACTTCGAAGAAACTGAAGTGGAAATGGGCCGGTCACATAGCTAGACAAAGAGATGGAAGGTGGACGAGAAATGTACTACATTGGATTCCTGGAGAAAAAAAGCGACCGAGACGACGTCCGAATGCAAGATGGGTAGATGAAATCAAGCGTTTTTCAGGAGCTACATGGATGAGGATAGCAGCAGACCGAGACACGTGGAAAGAAAAAAGGGGGGAGGCCTTCATCCAGCAGTGGATAGAAAACGTCTGAATATGATATATATATGTATATATTTACACGCGGCCATAATTTTGAAGATATTTGAACCAAATTTTATTATGATATTTCTACACGTAAAAAATAGCTGTGTTAATTCAACACAATGGGGTGTCCCAGCGTGACTACCACTTTTGTGTGTTAAATCAACACAACACACGGTGTTGATTTCGGTACTGGAAGAAAAAAAGTTACGGCTGCAGCTAGATTTGAACATGGGTTGCTGAGTTAGAAGTCAAGCATCTTACCGACTTCGCTAAATCGGCAGACAGAAAAAGTACTAGATTGAAACAATATAGAGGATAAAAAATCTTGCTGAAACTCAAACACAAACAAAATTACTCTCACGACTTAAGCCATGGTTTAATCACTTTTCCATTGGTTAATGAGGGATCACAATCCCCATTTATTGAGAATATGTTCCATCTCTATGAAAGCAAAGGCAGCATTTGACATGTTGTTATGATAAGAAAGCAGTAATGCTGCTGAAGTGTTTGGCTGTCGCCATCTTGCTTACTTTCATAGAAATAGAATATTCTCAATGAATGGGAATTCTGGTTCTCAATTGACAAATAGGAAGTGATTAAACCATGGGATAAGTCGTGCAAGTAACTTAGTTAGTTTTGGGGATTCAGCAACATATATTTGAACCCATACACTGTTTAAATCTAGTGTGTAGTCGTTTAATTCAAATGCTGTTCAATAAATATCGTTTGCATGTAGTGCATTTTCTGTCTGACGATTTAGCTAAGTCGGTAAGACGCTCGACTCCTAACTGAGTAACCCATGTTCAAATCTAGCTGCTGTCGTAACTTCTTTTTCACAGTACCGAAATCAGCACCGTGTGTTGTGTTGATTTAACACACAAAAGTTGTAGTCACGCTGGGACACCGTATTGTGTTGAATTAACACAGCTATTTTTTGCAGTGTAGCTAAGTTCGTTAATGAGCAAAATCGGCCCAAGGGGGTGGTTGGGGTAGGGGTTGAAATTTTGAAAAAAAATATATATCAGCTCCTATGTAGTTTATACGGAAACTTTGTCTGCATAAATTATAGTACTCCCTAAGAAGTTTACGGTGACACTGATTCAGGGGTTGTGGGGGTACGAGGAAGGGTGGGGGTGGAAATTCGAAATTTTTAAAACCATGTCTTGTGGGGTAACGTTGAAAAGCTCTTGATGATTAATCTATAAATCAATAACTAGTTTCTCAATAGAGCTCATATTTCGTTATAATGTGGCGGATTTCATTGAGCCTGTTAATTTCAATTGGAATATCACTGCATTCAGTTCTAATAACAAAACGTTTGCACGGTAATTAGTTAACCTATTAGGGTAATTAGTTACCGTATTTATAATTTCATAATGAAAATAAAATGATAAAAGTGTATTTACTTAAAGTGTTTGTATTCTGCACTTACCCCAATAAATTCAATCAAAAACACTTCGAAATCTACCTCAGCCTGTAGGCCTGCCGAAAGGATTTTTTTTTTTTTTTATCAAACCAGCTTATAAGCACATGATCTAAAAGTGTTTGAAAGCCTTTTAGTAATTCTAGTAGGATATTTTATACTTGCTTGTAATAACTTATAATAGCTACAAAATTGCAATACAGTTTCAGCATCAGAATTCAGAAGTCGTTAATAAGTCAATATTAAGATCACCAGATACTAGTAGCAGGGGTTCCGCCAGGATTTACAGTTTGGGGATGTAAAATCAAAATTGGGAGAGTGTAAGTGAAGTATTGTATGGTTTCTATCGATTTTTCACAGCATTTTTTTTTAAGTTGGCGGGAGGGGTGTAGTCAAGGCTTTGGGGGTAAACATCTCCCACAAGGGCTGTCTGGCGGAATCACTGACTAGCAGTGATTTCGTATTATAATTTCCAATTACCTCGTCTAAGTCTTATGAGAAAATTTGAGTATTAGATTTATGTGGGTCCAGGCGCATAGGAACACAGTTTTTGTTAGGGGGGGGGAAATCCAAACATCCCATATATATCATCATATTCAGCCGTTTTCTGTCCACTGCTGGATGAAGGCCTCCACCTTTTCTTTCCACATATCTCGGTCTGCTGATATCCTCATCCATGTAGCTCCTGAAAAACGCTTGATTTCATCTACCCATCTTACATTTGGACGTCGTCTCGGTCGTTTCTTTTCTCTAGGAATCCACTTAGTACATTTGTCGTCCACCTTCCATCTGTTCGTATAGCTATGTGACCGGCCCATTTCCACTTCATCTTCTTTGCAGTCTTGATTACATCCTCTACCTTTGTTTGTGCGCGAATCCATTCGTTTGTCTTCGTGTCCTTCCTGGTTATTCTTAGCATGCATCTCTCCATTCCTCTTTGTGTGACTCTCAATCTTTGAGTCATTTGCGCATTCAATGTCCAAGTTTCGCAGCCGTACATCATCATGGGTAAGACACATTGATTATAAACTTTACGCTTCAGACACATTGGTAGATTGCTTTTGAAAATAAAGTGTAGTCTTTCAAACGAACTCCATGCCATTTTACATCTTCTATTTATTTCATCAGTCAACTTTGCATTCGATGTTTTAAGCTGGCCTAGGTAAACATACTCATCAACTATGCCTATTGTCTCTCCGCTAATCTTTATTTCCCTTTTTGCAGCATGTTGATTGTATATGACCTTTGTTTTACTTAAATTCATTTTAAGGCCTATTTTCGAACTCTCATTATTCAGTTCTTCCATTTGTAGTTCAGTTTGTAGCTCTTCCTCATTTGAAGCAAACAGGACTATATCATCAGCGAACCGTAGGTGATGAAGATATTCGCCATTAATTCTAATTCCAACTTCATCCGAGTTTAAATTTTGGAAAACTCTCTCCAGGACCGCAGAAAACAGTTTGGGGGAAATTGAATCTCCTTGCCTTACCCCCTTTCCAACTTCAAATTTTTCACTTTCTTGATGTAGTCTAATGACAGATGTGGTAGTAGAGTAAAAGTTTTGCAGTAACTTGATGTATGACTTTCGATGCCTTGATGTTCAAGTGATTTAAGTACTGCTGCTAAGGAGACCGAATCGAAAGCTTTTTCGAAATCTATGAATCCCAAACATAGTGGAAGTTCATATTCATTAGTCCTTTCCATAAGTTTATTCAATGTTTGTATGTGGTCCATTGTGCTAAAATCACTACGAAATCAGGCTTGTTCCCTTCCCTGGTTAAAATCTAAGTCTCGTTCCATACGACTCAAAATAACTTTGGTGAACATTTTGTATAGAACTGACAGTAAACTAATTGGTCTGTAGTTTTCGACGCGTTCTTTGTCCCCTTTCTTGTGCAACAAAATTATAACAGCATTATTCCAACTTGACGGTATTTCTCTTTTCCTCAGGCACATCGAGAATAATTTAGCAAGTTCCTCTTTCATTTTTTCACCTCCCCATTTAAACATCTCTGCTGTGAGTCCATCTTATCCTGGCGATTTTCCGTTCTTCATCCCTCGAAGTACTTTATCCACTTCTTTCATTACATCTGGGACATCTACATCATTTTTTTTTTGAGTCTTCATTTCCTAGCTCTTCCTCGGAGTAGTACAATTCTCTGTAGAAATTTTCAAATATTTTTATAATTTCTTCCTTATTTCGTGTTACGGTCCCGTCAGGTCTCTTAACTGCAATTATTTCCTTTTTCCTATCATGAGTGTATTTCTATCAAGATTTTCGTTATATCTTCGTACATCCTTTCTTATTTTCTTCCTTATGGTTTTATGTAGTTCTATGTACTCAATCCTCTTTACACAATTTTCGTCTTCTTTCATTTCCCTTCTTTTCTTCATCAAGAGTTTAGTTTCTACTGAGATCTTGCTCTCTTTCTTGTTTCTGGTGCCTGCTATTTCCTTGGCTGTTTCTCTTATTATCTCAGTCAGTATTTTATTTCTGCTATCGACGTCTTCATCCTCTTACTCTTCCAAGGCGCTGAATCTGTTGCTTAATTCTATCTCGAATGTCTGTCTGTTTTCCTAGATTTTCCAGATCTAAAACTGGCGGTTTTCCTCTGATAAGCTTCTTTCTCTCAAGTCTAGTATTTAGTTTCAGCTTACATCTCACCATCCTATGATCACTCGAGACTTTGAGACTGTTCAGAACAGACACGTCTTGCAGAATTTCTCTGTTATTCGATAGAACGTAGTCCCAATTGGGCCTTTCCATGTCCACTTCCTCTGGGGCGCCTTCTTGAAAAATGTATTGGAAATGAACTGTCCGTTGGCTTCTGACAATTCCACTAACTTCTCTCCTCTCTTGTTTCTTTTGCCAAATCCAAAGTCTCGCACTTTCGTGTCCAGTGTTGCCCATTCATTTCGAAAGAGGTCATGCAAGCCGTACTTCAGCAGGACCCACCCCCCTTTAGGTTGACCCACCCCCAAGAAGACAGTGTATTTTCAAATGCTGCATTTCTAGACATTCTTTAATTTAAAAAAAGGAAACGTATTTATTTTTAAGGGTCACAAAATTTATTCACAGCAGAAAAAAACAAACAAAAAAAACCCCACTAAAATAGCTAGAGGTACACTGATTGGTACATTCGCCGCATTTATGTGTACATCATAGTTCGTAATACTAACACTTTTGTTAGTAAAGGGAAAATAAAAATGTGAGTGGACACCAGACTGAATTGGCGCTGTATGACATATCACGTCGACCAGTTAAATATATAGCAAAGGTGAATTTTAGGAGTACTCAACTTTGTAGCATTTCACATATCAGTGTCACTAAAGAATTAGTTTTGCCGTAATCAGTATCCTTTAAGGAGCAAACATGTCAACCACTTTTTTCATAATCAATGGAAATGTCCCTATTCGCTGGCAATTATTGGCAACCCGTATATTCGATCCCTCCTATTCCCACTGTAGATATCAAATCAGTTTCAACTTAGAAAGTGACCTCTCAGTGGATACATTCGTTATTGGCAGGCGACAGAAAACTTCAGAAGATAATTCAAGTTTAGGAAAACAGTTTTCAGTTTTAACTTGCAAAATATTTTGGCAACCCTTGGAAAGGTTGCCAACACTGAAAGATTTACATTTCCTCAAATGTCATGTGATGGGACATCATCATGAGAATTGGTAAAAATCCAATTACATCTGAAATTAAAAAAAAAATACCACACCCAAATTATATTAAAAGTCAGGGTGCAGCAAGTACTAAAAGATTATCAATTATTTTATAATTCCCTATATGTTCAATATACAAAGGTCGTTGTTCAAGCTCGTGAAATACATTGTTTGTTTCTGCCCAAAATTATGTACACATACACAAATTCTGACTCATTGTTTAAATAAACAAAGAATTAGGAAACCCACTACGCGTACCTGTGGGAAGAGCTATGTGAAAGAGAAAAATAAACTGTTCATGAACAGTCAATAATATGTTGAGGTTGAAGCTCAATGAACAAATCTGATCTATAGAATGAATTATCAATATCTTTAGAAAGTGGTTCTAATATTTTGCACCAAAGTTAATTTTGTGTTGGTAGACGACTCGTCTCCATCCATGTCCAAATCTACAATCGACTTATTTTTTTCTTTCTGTGAAGGTTAGCTAAATCAACGCTTTTTCTTCTGGTTTCTTACAGTTCGGAAAAATGGTTGACCTTCCTATCTTCACAGCAAAAACAAAAACTTGAATGTAGAAGTGGACAGCGAAAAGAGTGTAACTCTCATGTTGATGGGCTCATCCTGTCGAGTATTTGAGGAAATCTAAATCTTCCAGCGTTGGCAACCTGCTCAAGAATTGTCAAAATACGTGGCAAGCTAAAACTTAAAACTGTTTTCCCAAACCTGCATTGTGTTCTGAGGATTACTATTGCCAGTAACGAGTGTGTCCACTGAGAGGTAATTTTATAATCTGAAATTGATTTCACATATATGATGAAGGGTGAGCGATTAGAGGGTCAGTTTGTCATCGATAGCAAATGGGACATTTCATTCTCTACAAAAACGTACTTGATATGTTTGCTACTCATAGGATAGTGCTCAAGACAAATCAGAAAAAAGTTATATTCCTTTCAGCCTTCAACAATGACCAAATATTTCGTATAAATTGAGGTAAATGAAGCGAAATGAAACTTTCCACATCATTCTAGATCTTAAAAAGGCATTTTTGAGAGGGTAACAAACATGCATTTATTGCCGTTGCAGGTCGCGAAAGGACATATATGTATATGTTGTACAGCTATTTTGTCCTTTGATATCATTCTGCTTCTTTGATTGCAATTTAAGAATGAGAAAATTTGAGATATAACACCACCGCTTCTATTAGAAAACCTGTTTTGGTTTCGAGTAAAGTATGGGGGGGTGGGCGGGGCAGAACTAGAATCAGAATCTGGAGTAGGATGTAATGGGTTACCGCTGATGCAGAAAGCATCAGTTTAATATATTCGATGCTGACACCACTGTGTTGCATACTCTGAACATACTATGAACATTTATTCTTGTTGAAGTAGTTTGGTTCAACAATATACAGAAGACAGCTTTCTGCTCATGTTTTGAAGTGCATCAGAACTTGATGAGTTTTTCTACGCTGACTTTCAATTTGTTCTTCAGTTTCGACAGTGTATTCTATCTTATCATGAGTGGCCGAAATTCTGGCCAGCTATTTTCTGTAGGGTGACTGTTGCTGGTAAAAAAATTAGAATGCGTTTTTTTCTGTCCAGTCTTTGGCTGTGTGATTGTTCCAGGATTTGAATCAATCTTGTATGAACAGTACTCTTTTTGATATCCAATCGGAAACATTTTCCACGTGGCTTTGGTTTTCGATGGTTTTAAGTGTTTTACTGGATACTAAGTTGACCCTAATGTTGCAGTTTTCTCTATTAAACTCTCAATGTCCTCTTCTGAACTGCTTAGTGGTCTAATCAGGGGTAAAGGATTTTCATAGTTTTTTATACGCTTGGTGTTTTCAATTCTGAGCTGTTGCTCTTCAATATTTTTAGTGCCTTAGCCTCTTTTGTTTTCGTGCTTACACCTCAAGCTACAGCTATGTACGCAGCATTTCTAATTTCTTGTATGAGGCTCCGCCACTCCTATATTTTGCAATTCAAACTTGGCAGACTTACTAAAGTTCTACTGGGTGGCTTCACTCTGAGTCGGTAAACTTGATAGTGAGGCCAATGAAGCCATTTTCAGATCGTGTTAAGCATTGTCCCCTCGTAAGCTTTGAAAACAAGATCTTATCTAGCGTATATGGATTTGCGATATGCTCGGTGATGCTGGTCATCTTGACCGCCGTAGACTTCGCTGTCTTCTCGCTGCTATTCTTCTTTTGCATCTATCTTACTTATCTTCCTCTTTACCGTGAACAACCGACCGCAACGCCCTAGTTTGACTTTTCGCAAGATCAAAATAAATATTTAAGGAGCTGTTTTAACCGAAATCTCAATATGTTAAAAAATTTCTTTCTTAACAAAATTCTCTTTGCAAAAATTCAAAATAAGTAGAAATCAGTCGTATGAAATAATATTTGTTTACACACCAGATATAGATAAGGTAATGCTTTTTTAAATGTGTGGTTGTTTTAGAATATGATTCTTTTACGTTACAAAAGAAATTTAGAATGACTCATTTCAGAATCTGATAAGCATAGCTACTGAAAAGGGTGGCTTCCAGGTAATTAAATTCATTCATAACTAGGTTGAAATTTCTCAGATAAAATGAATTATTACAGCAAAGTAAATTCTTATAGAAAAATGTAATATTCTACTACAACCATAATGGATCTGAGATCAGAAATTCTCACCATAAATGCGTATATTTACTCATTTGAAGGTGAGAAAATAGCATACAATTAAACTACTACTCCTACATAGCTACAATAACTAGCCCAAAAGTATCTTAATATCCTAACTCCCATCATAATCACCATACAGTACATAAATCACTTTTTCTCACTTTTAATATAACTGCTTTCTTAAATTGGTACAACCCAAAGCTTTAATCGTATCACTAAAATTGATAAAAACGACACTTCCTCAGTGCGTTATGTTCAGATCATTGGTTAGTAAACGAGCTATGTTATCTACTTTTAACTTACAAATAAATGCTTCGTTTTAGATAATATAGCTAACTGAAAGCTCACTTAACATTCTACTAATTACAGAAAATTAAGAAGCATTAACTTCAAAGAAAATATATCGAACTTTTAGTGCTGGAGTTCATTCTAATACATATTTCACGTGCCTCAATCTCAATCGAACTGATTTCAAAATTGGTGTCGATAGATGAATATTGGAACCACCCCGTTAATATTCACCAGTCAGAGCGCAGTACATCGTCAATGACGTTTATTTGCTAAACCACATCTTCTTTTATAGCTTGTAAGCTTTCGGCCAGTTTGCATACAGAAATAATTATACAATTCACAAGACACATTTCACATATCAGTGGCACTAAACCATAAGATTTTCCGTAAGTACTGAACTATAGGAAGCAAATATATCTATCACTTTTTCGTAATCTATGGAGATGTCCCATTCACTAGAAATTGTAATCAAACCCTCTAGTCGATCACCACCCATTGTAGATCTCAAATCAGTTTTGACTCGTTTTAATTTAGAAAATGACCTTTCAACGGTAACACTCGTTACGGGCAACGTGACAGCAATCTTCAGAAGAGAATGAAGATTTGGTAAAACAGTTTTCAGTTTAGACTTTACAAAATATTTTGAAAATTTTGGGAAGAATGCCAACATTGGAAGGTTTAGATATTCCCAGTTCCTCCGACACACCATCATAGGAAGAATTAGGTTCTTTCTCGCTATCTATGTCCGAATCTACAATCCATTTATTTTCGCTGTGAAGATGGCTAGGTAGGTCAACCGTTTTCCTAAGCTTTTCGAAACAAGAAGAAAAAGCAATGTATTCCTTTCTGGCTTCGTCAACGTTCACGTATTTCCCATAAATTGAGCTAAAAGAAGTGAATGCATCTTCAGGCAAACCTTTCGGATTCTTGCGGACCTCGAAAAGACGTTTCCGTGAGAGCAAAGAGAAATCTCTCAGAAGCATTAAAGTAGTAGTCCTACAAAGCGCTCTTTCATTTGTGTAATAGCCATATCAATGCTGGCCTAGAATGTTTCCGCCTTGAATGAATCTTTGGGGTCCATAATTGGCTCGTCATCAGATATTTCGCTGAGCATCTTATGTTTGCTCAAGCGAGTGTTGCACAGAGGCTGAAATTCAATTTCAGTGCCCTTCATGAAATTCCCCGCGTCTGGATACTACTAAAGTTATTTCGGAGATCTTTGATACTTGTCAGGTTTGTTTCAAGCTTAGACATTGCAGATAGCAAATCTAAGTCCGGACTTTGTAACATCTTCGTGAAAAGGTCAATGATTTAAAAATCCTAACAAAAGTTGTCGCAGTTAACGCAAATCTCTCCGAAGTAAAACATGCAATAAATCCTCCTGCCTAGGCGCCAGCTTTGTTACCCTCTTCTACAGTATATTTAACTGTTAGCGGCCGGCGATTTTTTCTCTGTTTCTTCCCCTTCAAGGACCTGGGATAGTTGTGACAAAATATCTTGATCACTATTCAGAAATAATGAATCGTTTTCATTTAGGCCTATTCTTAATAAAGTGGTTATATTCGTGTAGAAAAATATATCTGCCTATTTAAAATTTAAATAGTTCTAAGCCCATAATGTACTGTTGAATTTTATTGATGGCTTTAGGCACCTAAGGCTCAGGCCGAGATAGGGGAGGGGAAAGGATTCGGGAAGATGTCTGCCAGAGCCTATGTTGAAGGTGCAATCCCTGCACCTGAGCAAAAGATCTGAAAAACCTGTCAGGATGGTCGGCCGCTGGAATCGAACCCATGACTTCTCGAATGCTGCACCAACGCTCTACCACTGAGCTACGGCGGTTCGGTAAGCAATGTGCTGTTGAAAAGACTTGTTAAATTATTAAGAACAATGGTGATGATGAGTGTTCTACTCGAAGGCAGCTCTGGACCTGAAGATCCCAGAACTAGGTGAACCGATGGTGGTTTACCATTGCCTTTGATCGCACGAAGATGAAGTCCGAAGTACGGAACCTAAAGTTTAATGTGGATTCCGAACCACTTATGTCCCAGCTGGGAATAACCTGATTACACTATTAAGAACAATAGAAACAAATTTAACATCACAACAAAAATAGATAAGAAACGCTTCTTATCGGTCACTCTGGTCGGTAAGAGGAAAACCCGTGAATTCTATATACCTTATATACCTGAAGTCAGACACAATAATATACTTAATAGATATGACTATTCGTATTGTTTATGAT
>JAGDQP010048618.1:0-14707 GCA_022664845.1 Lepisma saccharinum
CATCAAGCCAGTTTTAATCACGAACACCTACTATTCGAATATCCCTACTAATATTGTCCTCCCAACGACGTCTCGGCCTTCCCGACGGTCTCTTCTCATCTGGTTTTCAAACCAAGATAGAATATAATCTTTGTTTTTACCCATCCGAACTAAATGGTCTACCCATCTTAGACGTCACGATTTCGTTATTTTTCCGTTCGAGAAAGCTCCTTGAAAACCTAAAATCTTTCGGTTTCGACAGTCACGTCTGGATACCATTTAGATTAGATCAATTACGTTCTAGATTCTCCATTCAGAGGATTAAAATTATCGAACAGACTTGAAAAGAAGAGAGGTGTTTTGTTTGAATGTCCTATGATAAACCAGTCCGGAGATATTACATTATCCGTAAACGCCTGCAAACATACATTTTGGCATGCGAAGCAAGACAAAAGTGACCACCATTGTTTAATCGGTGGGGATAGAGAAAATTCCTGTTTTGAACATATGAGGGATATGAATAATAAAAGCTATTTTATTTTGAAAATGATTTCTAGCAAGTAAGTTTTGCGATTTCAGACAAACTATTCCCTTGTTATGGAGATAACAGACAACTTGTAAGTAACAATGGGAATTCCTTGCATTTTATATAAATGCCAAGGGTAAATCCTGGTCTGCTTAATGTGGATTTTGCTAAAGAAATTGACATGTTCCTGTAGAGATTAGCAGCACTATTTATGATTAAACGAATCTCTATTGGTTTTAAGTTTTACCGTTTCTAAGCAAAATTAATCGTACAGCGTGAACTATTTTTATATATAATATTTATCTTATCTAATGGTTAACTATATTACTAGTGCGCATTCACACATGTTCTTCATCGAACTAGTTTGCTTTCACTGTTGATAGCGTTATATTACTTTCGGGTGGGATTTAGATTCTCCCCGCTAGATTATCTTAACTAACCTAACCAGATAATTTCTAGATATACTTACTTGCTGGGATAGTTACACATTGAAGTTCTCTCGGCTTTATGTACGCTATTCGGAATATTTCGTAACGAAATTTAACCATTTCATTCAAACGTAATTAATGGGTAATGCACACATATAACCAGTTGATGTTATTTTGATAGCTATAAAACAATAAAATATTCACGTGCGAACTTACGAACATATTGAACACATAATATTGTATTATTTTACTTCCCATTCTTTGCCTGTTTCCGAAAAATAAATACGATTCTAAGAGCAGGAACTTTTCCTGGTATCGTATATTAGAAATGCTGAGAACAATCGAAACTTCTGTTCTGATATAGTAGTCTCACCATAATTTCTTTTTAGTAATTATTTTACACTGAAGAATGGAAATGTTTCACTCGAAGATAACGGAAAGCGTATCCCGTGTGACCTCAGGTACTATATTGTTGTAGATGATAAATTTGTTTATCATATATAAAATGCTCAATTTCCAAAGCACTCGAAATGTCAATTTACTGGCATCTTCTATATAGCATTAATTAACTGCTCTGTAAGAAAATTCCGTTCTGATTCAATTTTCATTATTATGACCATTATCGTTGGTAGTAAATTTTCCTCAACGGCAATATCAATTAATCATACATTCAGTTGTCTCTAATGAGAATTGACTTATGATAATCTTTTGATCTGTTGATTCTTTTCTGTTTCTCAAAGGCAATGATCAATCAATATAATTATTGAAAACAAAATTAGCTTTCTTACAATTAAAATTATAAGTGACAGTATTTGAATATGTTGAAGATCAAATTGGGATCAAAATTGAAGCTATTTTCTTGCCTAACTGTTTACATTTATTCAGCATCTGGCACCATAACATTACTTAAAGAAGTATATTTCTTGAGATAACCATGATACCACAATTATCCAAAAGGAATGTAGCTTGTAACGAGAAAATATCTAATTGGTAACTCCTTAATTTCGAGTGGAATACCTGATACTATCAAATAAAATTGTTAGTGTAAAAAGTTTAGTGTCAAAATTGAGACCATTGAACGAAGGAAGCTATAAAAAATATACAATACGTATCCCAGCAGCACATCGATATTGGCCGATATCAATAACGGACGATTACGATATTGATCGAGATCGCTCACTAAAGAATGGAAAACATTTTTACCAATATTGGCCGATTATCGGAGATCGATAATGATCGCAATGATAGAGCATCTTCTTCCGTATTAATTGATATTGGACAACAATAAGACTGATATTGAAGAACATTATCGAATTTCAGCAGTTCTCAGTATTGATTGATATCGGAGAACGATGTGGATATTCATGAATATCGAATGGCATACTCACCACGTTATTTATCAATTCACTTTCATGTAACACAGGTGACAGGACTTTCAAAACTGACTGGCTTCCGCTCTAGCTGAGATTCACAAGTGCAACACTTAAAAAATTGAAACGTTAGGCGCACGTTTACACCACGTTCTTCCCAAACAATTTCGGTATCGCATGGTGAGATTTTCAGCCAGTGGAATTTCTCCAAATTTCGTATTTTAAACTGCCAAGCTTTTCTCCTTTGTTTTCTGGTCAAAATACAACATATTTCTTAAGTTTCAGGTATAACATTCATTGTCAAAATATCGTACCACTCTAATCTCGATCGATAATGCTACATAACGCACAGCTACGATTGATATTCGCGTGGCGTTATTGACCCACTATTTGCCCGACATCCTTGTGCTGCTAAAGTATGTTTATCCAAAAACCTTTTTCATAGGCGTAGGCCCCGGAAGCTGGGGCTGAGACCCCTTGATCCCCCCAATACTTTCTTTGTGTGGGGCTAATTTGTACAAATTGCTCCTAGTTGGTAAAAACTGATACTTTTTTCTTTGGAAAGAAAATTTGAAGAAAATATTTTCTCCACAATGATTCTAGATTAAGAACTTTTATACCATTTGCACCATAAATACATTTTCCTTCCTTGCATCGTATACTGGTGTGGATTGTTGTCGTCAGTGCTGTAGTCCCAGAATTTCCACAGGATTTTCGTTATGAATTTTTAGTTTATGAATCTTTAAGCGGAGACTATGTTTCCATGTACTACCTATTTCTAAATTTCTTTTACCCCTATTCCTTCCAATAATCACCAACTCTAGGTAGGAGCCGGAATCATTTGGACCCAAAAAATTATTAGAAAGGGACCGATCCCCTGCAAATGTTGCAGTTCTTACACATTTATTATGAACATTGTCTAATTCATGATGTGTAGGTCTCTTCCTGTATATGTCGTGAAATATAGTTGACACAAGCTGCCTTAGAGCCTTAAATAAACGTTACAAGGCTTTTCCTTATCTGTCTATACATCTATTTGTGAGTCTAGTCTATCTTTTCATTCATACAATCTTTATCAAATCTGTCTATCTGTATATTTTTCTTGCACAAAAGTACTGATTTATGATTAGAAGTGGTATAAACTGAAGCAATTTTATGTCTTTTGAACAATTAAGTAAGGTAGAAGTCAATAATTAAATCTAATTCCCTTTGAAATGTTCAAATATTTGTTGAACTTAATCTAGTAGTACAAGTTATGATTAACCCTTAACTGTGCTGGTGATATAACTTACACTTACATGCTATGGGGTCTGAAGAACCCCATGCTAAAATTTTGAAAGCAAAAAAGAAAATCAAAGAAAAGTATGTTATAACGTCATGTTCAAACATTCTCATATATTACGTAGCATAATTAACCAATAAACATATCAATCACGTTCAAAGTAGAAAGCAACGTCGAAACTGAATTTATATTGAACCGGACACTTATCTAGAAGTTGATTTTGGGAGAAGTCCGCTTATTTACGGAGGAGAGCCATGTGTGCTTGGGTATGAAATATTTATTAAATACTTATAATTAAATCTAAAATTGCACTAATTCCGCATACAACTCTGAATTTTCAGGGAGAGTCCGGATTCACTTCAGCTACATTATTCAGTTAACTGATAGAGAATGCATTCGAGAGGGTCTATTTCGTTCGACAGGTATTTGAAAACAACATTTAAAGATTTCTTGCATATGCTTTACTGACTTTTCTGGTATATTGTTGACATTGAGAAAAGTTATAAGGTTTTCTCTTGTCATTTAATTAAATGTTATTAACTTCTGAGTTAAGCTACGTCTGTCAACAACCTTTGTTATAACAAATAGAGTATAACAAACTTGACCAATAACAGTAATTCATCGTGAACTACGCTAATAAGATGAGATATCTTATCAAGATCGAAGAATAAATTACATCCGTAATGCGTCCGAATCCCATCTCAAAATATCACATTTCTATTTAAAGCTACCGTGTTTCGTTAAAAACAATGTTTTCGATTGAAATTAAAAAAAGTTTCCATGATAACGCTTTCTTATCGAGAAAAGAGTAGAAATTTATGCTCTTCTAATTTAGTGTGTATAGTCTGTGAAGTTCTTCGTTATGCAAAGTCCCCCATGCACCGGTCATTTTACCCCATTTCTTTTTCAAAACCTTATTTTCAAACACACGAGATCTACGTTCAATCGCCAGGGTCATACTCTAGCTTTAGCAAGTGTAAAGTATTACCGGAAGAATAACCGTTTGAATTAAAAAATATAACCGAAAGAAGAATAACCGGAAGAGTTAAGCAATAAAATAAGAATAACCTGAAGAATATTTTCAATTTGAACTTTCTTTATATTAATCGTTAGGAGTTTCTGGACCAAATAGAAAGATGAGTTGCCCGACTCGAAGTAACACCATGAACTCGTTCTATTTTGTTGCATGCTCCCAAATACTTAAATTTATCACTTTCCTTACGATTGTATTATAATTTATTATAATAGTTTTATTTCCTTCATATCCTATATTTCGGCTTGTTATCGTGTATTTTTCCCTCTACGTTCACCTGTATACCCATCCCATTTGAAGCTTCGGTGGATTTGTAGTGTATCTATATTATCTAGTAAATCTACATCACCCTATACCAATGGTTGGTTCAAGCGATTCAATCTTGTTCACTTTCTCTCCTCTTTTATTCATAGAATCGCATATTAGAACGTAAAGTTAATTCCTATCGATAGTTAGGCAGAGCCCATATTTTGGAAATAGTTGAGCATCCCCTACGGTTTGATCGAAATAGCACAAAAATCTTAGACAAACTTTAAGATCCGCTCATAATTGAATCTAGTGAAAGGGCAACATGAACTGTAGTTGTGATAAATAAAACCGCCAATGACATCCGAATTTGCGTAAATTTTAAGAACATTTGAACAAACTATCGGTAATTGAAAATATAGCACATCGTTTACCAAACTTTGAAACTCTCTAATAAACCTTTCAATTATTTCTATTTTCCACAAGAACTACACTTTCCCTTGTACATAATTACATGAAGTGGACAGAAATATTTATAATAAAAAGGAGACAGTTACGCAACTACTTTCATATTTAGAACAGAGCTTTAAAATTTTGTTTAGCTAAAGTCATTGTATCCATCAATGGTCCACCATTTCGTAGTACAGAATTTCATACGAATTGTAAAACCATAGGAACTAGACTTGTACACCAGCCCGCTTGCCACTCGTACGTAATAGTCAGACCGAACGACTAGTTGAAGAGATCCAAAATCTTCAGAACATTAATCTAATTAATCTACAACAGGAATTACAAGATATTACCTGAGATCTAACATGTCAATTACGTCAAAGTATTCACTTGACTTCTTGCTTCTAGGATATGAAACAAACACATGCTATGATATTCTCATAGTTTGATTTTTTTTAAAAATGGATCAACAATAAATAGAAAATAGATTTGTAACTAATTAATGGAGATACGAGAATATGTGTGATGAAGACAATATCATATAAACCAGGCACATACTATGTACGGGGTGAAGTCATAAAACATGTGTCGACTACAGAATGTGGGGCTTAAGTCACATTTTCGAATAACAAATAGAGGTAATATTTCATATATAACCCGAAATATATCTATGTGACACAAAGTTGCTATATTTTGCACATGGACACATTGAGGTGCAAGGTGTCCTTGCACAGAATAAGACAATGTTGTACCACATATATTTCAAGTTATATAAAACATTCCCTGAATTCTTTTTGTTCGCAAATGTCACTTGTACACCTTTGCTTCCAGACTCCTCATATTATGTTAAATCAAAGTAAATGGGGTAAAGAGGAGAGGGCAAAAGAATATATAGAAATTGGATTCAATTCAAAAAGATAAATAACAAACGAAGACGAATCTTCGAAGTATACAGATATGATATATTCACACAATAATACAATTAAAGAGGTTTCAAATGTACACAAACCAGATGGAATTGTTCCCCATCAAGGGCATTCTGCAAGGGGGCTCGAATAAAATCATCAGACAACAAACTAGGTATCGACCAGAATGAGCAAAGCTTGTTCTTATGATTGATCACTTCTTAAAATGTCATGTTTCTAAACTAATGTCTTAACTGTTTCAGTCAACCATTTATTAAGATACTTTCATGTCACGTATTAAGGGAATTGTATTTTAACCGTAAAGTGAGTGGCAACTTCAGTTATTTTGTTCTGCGTTTCCTTGATGCTTCTTCGTTCGATTAGTACGTGATCCAGAACAGTGAGGTACCTTTCGTGTTGTGTTATTTTAAAATTCTTGGGTATACATTTGATGACATTCATTGTCGTGGCTCCGACATTTAGTTAGATCTAAAATTACTAGTCAATAGCTTAGTATTGAGAGAAAAAATTAAGACCACTATTCACACACATGAGAGGCCTAAGTGCAAGAAACTTAACATTTATTAATTTTACGAGGAATTAATTTAGTGAGCTGATTTTATTCAATGATATATCGTAGTGGTAAGTAGAGATACAAAAAGAAGTAATTAAAATCATTATATCTGTATTATTGGGACGTAAAGTTTGTTTCTTTATCTAAATGGAAGACATCGCATGCAATACCTTTTATTCCGCCCGTGCTGTATGAATTAGGGGCGTACTGTACTGTACTGTACTGAACAGCTGTACTATACAATACAACAAACTCGGATTCATATGGCAAAGGAAGAAATTATGAGTTTTGTCTCAGTTTGAAGGAGCGGAAGCAGTGTATTTATGCTATTTTAGTTTTAAAGGAATTAACTAATATAGTTTCAACGCAAGTACTTAATATTGATTATTCGTTTTTTTAATATCGTAAGTTTTATATCTTTAGTGAAAGTAATTTATTCCATAAAACATAGTTTAAACCAGTATAAAGGAGACTGTTTAAAATTGTCTGTCGTTTCTACAGGTAAAAACTGATAACTGTTTAGCAGTACCCTTCCCAATCAATATGTTTAAATATATCTAATACATTTTGGTAAACTTTATTTTATATGGGGCATTTTAATAACCGTGGACTTCCGGCCCATCAAAATGATTTGAACGCAGTTTAAAATCCACAAACATCCATGCCCCAGTCGGGATTCGATCCAGCAACCTCATGACGGTGGCTCAGCGCCCTACCCGTCATGGCTACCAATGTCGACAAATATATATCTAATAACTTCCCTATTCAAATTTATTTTCCTTTATTAGAATCCTCTTCATTATCAATGTTGCCAAAGTTGGCCACGTCAGTAAGATAGTCGAACTTGAACTGATGTCATGTCAGGATACAGGAGTTTAAATAATAATAACTGTAGATTCGCGACACTCAATTCATCTCAATAGCATACGACTGTAGTTGAAACAGTCATTTCGAAAACGGGTCAACTCCAGTTTTTTTAATTTTACGCGAGAATAAAAAGCGTGCTTAATATGTTACATGGTCGGAAATAATGCGGTAATAAATGTTTATTTTTAAAGTGATTACACATGATCTAGAAATAATTATTGAAACCACTTTGGGTCGTACAGGGTGTCCAGAATAATCGATTATGTTGTGAGGAGATAAGTTGTTTTCAAAATGAATATAATATATTCACTTCAAATCTACATGTGTGACACAAATGTTTCAAACTATATAAAATGACTGTCTGGTATATTGAATATCAGATCCACATGTGCGGAGGTGGCTCAGTGGTAAAGGGATCGCTTCTGGTGCTAGGGATCTTCGGTTCGATTTCAGCTCGTGCCTTGTGGGCTTTATGTAGACAGACACCGTGTGTGGGGGTTTTCTAGAGGTTCTCCCGTTTCCTCTCACTTTACTCATTCCACCAATCATCCCATTATCATGCATCCGGCCCGAGCCAAAGTTGCCTGATGGTCCTAAAATTAAATTCAAATTCAAACACTCACGTACTACCGTTATACGACTGACAGTTCTTTCTTAACTGATAAGATTATTGCAACAGTAAAACGATGGAAACGTAGCGGGAGAGAGTGCGAAGCCGGGCAAGAGTGGTCAACTGCGTCGGCTTATTGCTGTTATCTGGAAGATGACCCTTTTTCAAAATGAACCTGATTCTGACCACGCCTAGCAGTACTTTAGTGTATGAGACTTCTCATTTTCATGCTTAATACATGCGCGGATAAGTAAGGAATTGAATCCATCGAAATGTCAATTCCCGATTCAATTGAAGATGACCCATTTTTCAAGATAACCGATTCAATCAGTGTAGTTTAGTTGGAACGTAACAGACGAAATAACCCCCCTTTATTCCTAATCTAAAATGATTTACAATACAGGTGATGCTATCCTTTATGCTTGGATTACATTTCTTGTTTTCTTTTCTTCTGGTCATTTAAACTTCCATTTATTTAATATGATCTAGTAAGAACTTTTTGTTGGATCCTATTTCGTCCTTATCCGAAACATCTTACTAACATTTTTGGAAAGATGGTGTAATATAATGCGAACCATGTGAATCACGAGAAAGATCCATGGTTCGAATCCTGGTGTTGTTATATATTTTTTTTACCTTTTTGTAGTACATGTGTAAATGTTATGTCTTTTAACATGCTCTTGAGTTGTTAAGTGAAGATCTCGAATCCATACTAGAGATACAGCTCTAAAACATAATGAAGACAATAGGTTAGGTCCAACTATTGATGTACTA
Organism: Lepisma saccharinum; assembly: GCA_022664845.1. Lineage (NCBI taxonomy): Eukaryota > Metazoa > Arthropoda > Insecta > Zygentoma > Lepismatidae > Lepisma > Lepisma saccharinum. The sequence goes on from JAGDQP010048618.1 coordinate 9,045, forward strand.
GTATATCTACTTTTGATCGATAGTAGTTGATTTTGCCGCACATTCTTAACGTTTTACATCCTGGAATACTACCGTAACATCAGTCTGTAATTGTGCAAAAGGTGGGCGGAAATTTTGTCATTCCTGAAACTTTGCAAAAAGAAACTAAAATGTTAACAATGTTACAGAATTACCTATATAAGACATTTCTGAGTTTCTTAACAGCACACGATAGTCCCAGAAACTTTTCATATAGGTAACTCTGCAACATTGGTAACCTTAATTAACATTTCAGTTTCTTTCCCGATATGTTTCAGGGACGGCCAAATGTACGCCTTTGTCAAAGTAACATTCTGATGTTACGGTGATTTTGAAATGATATAACGACGACACGTTAAATATAAGCGACAAAATCAATCACTACCAATCTAAAGTATATATATACGTGTACATTAATAGTCAGACTTAACCCACGGTCTTCATTATGCTAGACCTGTATCTCTACTATAGACTCGAGATCTTTATTCATTCACTTTACATGTCAAGAGCTCTCTACAAAACATAACATTTGCACATGCAATACTGAAAGAATAAAAAATAATCTTCTATAAGAACGGGACCGGATTTATGCCTCTACGCGCCCATCATTTTCAGTATCCCTCCCTTGTCCCTCACCCCTCACGTCCTTTTCATCATCCCATCTTCAGATTATGATAAATTACTCTCCGTTCTTTCGCCATGTAATAATGATAATAATAATGATGAGATAATAATTATGTATAATTATGCCATCGTTTTTGCCACTTCTCTATACGTATGAAAACAAGAAATGTAGGTTAACAGAATCGAACCTTGTTGTCAGTATATCAGTCCACCCGACAATACGTCGCTTCTAAAAACTAGCAACTTAAAAGTTACAGAATCTATCTGGGGATGGACAAAAGCTACACTACAAACTTATTCGCTACGTTGAATATGTGGGCAGCTCTTTGAATGTTAAACACCACATGCGGGAATATTTACCTCCTGAAGATATAAGATCAAATTAGGGAAATAAATAAAACTTGTTTCTACTGTCATAAAAAACAGTTCAGAATATGTTTGAAATTTTAAAAATCTCTAGCCATCTTTAGATCAGACCCGGATAGAGTATGGGATGGTAGAGGCCCGTATCTTAGATAAGGTTCGGAGGAAAAATTCATGTGGTAAAGCTGAAGGAAACTCTGGAAAACCGCAGTCAGGACCCGTAGTAGGTAGCCATTGCGGACCCGAAAAGACAGATTAGAAAAATACACCTTAGTTTTCCTCATATACAAAAATATGACGTAAATTAAGCCTTCATGCATATAAGTGCCTCAACACAAAGTACCTTGCCCATTGTCTAGATGACTACCGTGCTTTATATGTAGCATTGAATAAAAATCATTATTTGTGTGTACAAAGGCAAAAAGAGGAATAAATAATATTTCTAATCTAAGCAATAGTGCTTTATTTACTATTTCTAAATCAATCTAAATTTAAAGTACCGTACGTGAAGTCAGTTATGCACGAGAGGTTGCCCAGGTCAAAGGTGATGGTGTTTGGCGCTCCCTCTACATTGTCATTAATGTTTTAGGTTAAATATATTTAGTGTCGCGTTTTAAAGAACAATTTCTAATTTTTCTTTTATAAAGTGCACCCTTGTAAACGTTGCACCCTAGACACGGGTCTATTGGTAAATCTGGACCTGTATAAGGACCAGGATTTGAACCCCTGTTCTTTCGCATGGTTAACTAACGCTTTAATAGTTACTACCCTACGCACATCGGTCCTCACTCATTAATTACTATTTACACCATTCGAATTGGAAGGCAGGTTCAAGAAAAGTAATTAATAGGGATTTTGATTGATTGGTTTTGACAGATACGTTTTTTGGTTATGATCTGAATTCTTGACATCTGAATGTTTGTATGTAAGCTACGACTAATCATCAAATATGGCGACCTTTGTAATTCGTATCACAGGCGCAAAAGTTGATGGGAACGTTGCAAAAGCAATCTCTCTCTCTCTCTGATATCTATTTGAAGCCTTGAAAATGTTGTCAACCTTGCATTTACGTTACCGGGAGATGTACACTGAGACTTGATTTTAAACATATAAAGTAAATGGGACATTGTAATACTCCTAAAGCATATCTGCAACTTCATGTGCTGTTTTGGTAAGTTCAGGAATCAAACAGGTATATGACTACTGAGACTTGAAATACCATGCAAACCAGAGCTGAAACCGGGTCACTCTTGGTGGTACGGCCTCAACCGGACATAGGTAACGCTGCGACCCGGTCCAAGGCTTGACCCTGATTTACTTAGTCTTTATCTAATTGACTTTCGTGCTTTAGGGACCTGTCCTGGTCACCCCTGAACGAAATACTATTTAAAAGCAACAGTATACAAGAAAGAAAGAATTAAAACTGCTTTGCCTTCCGGATCAGCGGGTCGAAATCGGGTCAACAAGTCAGGCCGGGTCCCAACATAGACCCGGTGCAAAATTTGAATAGGTTACTCGTTTCAGCTCCACTGGAAATATGTCAGAATGTCTCCACAGTGATCATTCAAGGTTTCGTGATTGTAACCAAGGACTAGTAAGGCAATATTAATAATATACCATTATAAACATGCATTCAACTCTATCCTAACAAAGAAATTGATGTGTTACAACTTTTTCTTTTATTTCGGTTGCATTATTTTTATTGTATATACTGCAGTAACTAATTTATATGTTATTAATTGATTAAACAAACGCCAATGTGCAATTTGCTGTAAATAATATGCGGAAACAGAGTTTCTCAATCTGTTTCTTGGAACATGTAGGACACCTTTGCGTCAAATATTTAAGATGAAAAAGTGTTTAAGCGTAAATGTACGCTACTTTGAAAACAGAAACAAAACCATATGAACTGGAATCCTGTTGTATTCAGGAATGTTTATTATAATCTATTATTAATAAAAGTGTAGTAACGTCTAATGAAATGAGAGCTTATATAGAATTTGTAAGGTTCCAGTGGAAGTAAAACGAAGAAGAAGAAGAGGAACATTGTGGTGAAATAGACGTGGGTGATGATCCCATTTCTTTTGCTCTACGTAACAGAAACATACGATATAACAACAGTTTAAAATTCATATTCAGATATTAGATCTAGTACAGTGGTAGCTTTCTCCCTTGAAAAGCTATGAAATTGGGTTCTATTTCCAGTCAAGCTCGACTCTTTTTTCGTATGCTATTTACCTGTAACGGAAACATAATTCGAGGGATTTATCTTTTAAATGGGAGTGGAGAAATGCGAGATGCTAAATCACTGGACAGTTAAGAAAAAATAAACAAATGTGTTGTTGAATGAACGTAGTAATAAATACGTAGTATTCTTCTTTTTCTTCTTTCCTTTCTCTCTTCCTTTTACAGTTTTCTCTTTCCCGCTTTTGGCTCTTTTTTACGTTTTTCTCATTCTCTTTCCTTTTCGGCGTATGTATATACGAGTATTTATGTGTGTATTGCAACTTCACGATTTTAATAACGTATATCCCAGTAAGTGTTTTGATTATTAGAACTTTAAATTGGTGTAGGTAAAATTAACACTGACAAGATTGGAATATATATAATTCGGGAAATCGGTGTATATAATATTATGTTCGATTTTTATTCTTGTTCACAGACTGGAAGGAATATATTTTATACACCTTACATAACTTCATTCAAACAATAACCAAATTATTATATCGTGGAACATTTGGAAAGTGGAACGTATAAATTTTAGCATACGATTCTTCCGATTGTTTCTCTAATTCGTTCTATGATATTTATGCATATTTAGAACAACTGTGTGGATACGTTCTTTGCTTATTTTTGTGGGAGAGATGGAGGAAAGGAGTGAGAAGGGCCTCTTTACCAGTCATGATTGTACGACAAGAAAGAGTCATTTGTGTCGCCTAAGTGCACGACGTTCAGTTCACAACTTTTTAACGCGAAGTGTACAATACCCTAGGGATATCTTTCTTAGAAAGGGATAACTGAATATATAGCTAAAATTCACAATCCACATCTTGCACCCATGCACGTGCAAAATCAGAAAGAGTATTGGTAAAGTAAAACCAGGAGAGATCGCGCAGGTCCTTTAAAGAAGGAAGGAATTCGACTAGCGTTTTACGCAATTTCTAGTCATTTTGGAAATTTGGCACCCAAGCTATGTTATGCTCAATCTCTCCTCTCTAATGAGGATAGTTGGCGCAAGTGTCAAGTAGGAGGGTTTGCGCAGTACTTTCATTTATGACAATAGAGGAGAGACGGGGTAAAGTTAGTTTTTTAAATCAGAGCTCGATTTTGGTGTCATTGTTGGTCCTGGCCCACTACTTGTCGGAGTGAGTATAAAATTATTTTCCTTTGTCCACTTAGGATTGTATTAGTAAAGTTTATAAACACTGCCAAGAGTAAGAAATATATTATTTAATAGAAATGTTCAAGCTGCTTTAGCTAAGTACTTCCTTGTAATACAACAGTTTCAGCTCATAACGTTTTGGATAATAACAAGTAGTTTTTATTTAGTTCGTGTTATCGAATGTAATCTTATTCTCATTCGCAATCTGTTCTACCCATGTGCGCAATCTTACCTACTCTAGTAGGAGAGTTTGCGTGAATTACGTTTGAAAAAAATCATTGTCATTAGGCATAAAATGACTTATATCAAAGATTAGTAGAATGTAATTGTGTATAACAAACTAGAGAATATATGAGTAGCCCAGTTAGAAACATGGCCAGGTCCATTGTTTCACAAAATAAGTTAGACATTGTTTCCGTCAGGTGGTATCACCCTCTATGCAATACTAAATCTCTTTCGTTACAAAAGCGCCCAGAGACGTGTTAAACATGCATTTGAAGGGTATACGAGAAGAACGATCAAGGTCCATTTTTGAAAGTTGTGAGAGAAACAAATTTTAAAACGTAAACACTTGAATCTAAAGTTATTGTTTTTCTCAAGGCATGTCTTTGACCTCAAGCATAGATGCCCAAAAGCAAAAATAACTTTAATTTCAAGTGCTTACACTTAAAATGCGTTTTTTTCTCACACCTTTCAAAAATGGACCTTCTTCCCTTCATTTAAATACGTGACTTCTTTGCAAAAAAACCGACCAGCTCCACAAGCGCTTAGTTTGAAACACGGCCAGGTTCAGTGTAGCCAATCACAGCACAGTATTCAGCCAATCACGCCAAATCACGAGGAAACGAAGAAGAGGATCTGTGTGAATGTGCAACCAACAATGACGATGAGTACGAGTTCTGGAAATTGTCAATTAACGATTTGTTTTTATAGAAAAGTAAAAAAAATGTGCTAAAAATGTAACACAGAAAGCTTGTAATTAAAATGTGTTTTATTAAGTATTATCTTATCCAAAACCAACCTCAAGGAATCACTTTAATAGTTTCATGTCTGCAGTTTTTGTTAGAAAGACGTCCACGTCCACACCTCGGTTACAAACCCGGTCAGGTCCAATTTTGTTTGGTAAATAACTAATAAACTTTTAGTATAATGTATCACAACTGTTACACATTCAATTGTAATTACATATTGGTATCCAAATAAAACAAATAGCAACATTAATGCGTTTTATCTATAGTAAACGGTTTTTTCACGATCCTGGAAAAGTTTGCAAAGT
>JAGDQP010048619.1:0-14707 GCA_022664845.1 Lepisma saccharinum
GAAAATGAAAAGAGAGAATAAAGTAATTACGTAGTAATAATTTTACTTCAATGCTCAAATATTTTTTTTAGAACCTAGACTATCATCATTTCGTCGCTCATCCATTGCTACTCGTCCTTGATATGTGCGGGTTAAAGAATGTTTTTGTTTACGTCCTCTTTCGCCTGAGGACGGCCGATAAGTAAAGTAGTCAAGTTAACAGCCATCCTAGGTCCGCTAAGCGCAGTTCAACCTTAATAAAGACAGGTGGATATCATACATCGTTCATATCGAAGATTCGTTGGCAATCGGAAATCATTCATATCGAAAAATTGTTGGAAATCGAATATCGATCGAATCGAAGAATCTTTTGAAATCGAATATCGATCAACTCGAAAAATTGTTTATCCATATTCGATATTTTGATTTATGGTATCAATATTTCCATTCTTCAAAGTATCGACCTATCCATATATCGATTATTGCGCAGTCCTATAGTTCTGGGAACGATCCCAGCAGCCCCTCATCCTGAGATTTCCCAGGGTTTTCTTTAGTCACACCAGGAAAATGCCAAGATGGTATCTCGGAAATTGGCCGATTACCTTCCGTTACTCTCTCTCTCTCTTCCCCAATCCAGTCTGAGCCACATTTGCCTAAAGGTAATAAAGAAATTTAAATACTTGAGCATGGTAAGATATTAATTTAATGTGCTATCCTGGACTGAAGTGGCAACTACGTCCTAAGTCTGTCAGAAATTAGAGCTACTTGCGATCCTCACCAAACATTCTTTTGGGATATGGATTCCAAAGGCTAAGAATGTTTCAAAGAGGTAACATCTGTCTGGTGATTGTGATGGAAACCGTGGAAAACATGAGAATAAATAAGTAAAGGATGGCCCACAAAGACAGAAATGTGCTCGCCAATCAAATGTTGTTCCGGAACTGGATTTTAGTTTTTAAGACCTTTAGTCAACTTTTGCTCAGGCTGAAATATCCTTCCGATTATTAGTATTATTATAATACTTTTTATTCCCAAGGTCAGGCCCGGATAGGGTGGAGAAGAGGATGTGTGAAAATATCAGCCAGGGCGTAGTTAGAAGTACTATCCCGACGTTTGCCTGATATGCTTAAAGTAAAATTCTGGCAAAATCTCAGTCAGAATGAGAAGCCACTGGGACTATTTCAGAAACTTCCGATTGTTGAGGCATTGCTCTACCGACTGAGGTACAGCCGTTCTGTATATTGTTTATTATTATTATTATTATTATTATTATTAGTTACTTCAGGCATCTAAGGCTGTGGAAAGGCGTCGACCAGGGCCGTTGTTGAAGATACAATCCCGACATTTTGCTTGTGTGATTGAGAGCAAACCCTAAAAGGCCGGTCAGGATGGCTGGCCACCGGTTTCGAATCTTCTAAATGCGAAGACAATTACCGCTCTGTCTACTTATCGGGACGGGCGTAAGCCAGAATGCTGTTACCGCTAATTTAATTCCTTTTATCATAATTATCTATTTACTGAGACACGACTGCTCGGTTGCTATATTTGCTTTTTGATTTGTTAATTTCCTCACAAAAAATGTCACTTTTATATATCCATGTGGTTCATGTATTATTATAGTAAATTCATACTATCTATTGTTCCAGGATGCGTCGAAGAGGGCAATTACGAACGCTGCACCTGGTCACAGGCACTCCACTTGGCCTTCAGTCAGAGGTATTCTCCAAACAATTTAAGAAAGGGCTCGCAGGGGCCGAGCCCTATCCAGCACACAGCACACCTATGCCTTCATTGTGGGACCAAGAAAAGTACATATTGATGTTTCCGTGTGTTTAAAGGATTAAGTTGAAAACTTACACAAACAGTTACATGTGTTTAATGTGAACAATTTTCATTTCTGACTGTTAAGTTCTTTTTCTTTTACTTTAAAAGAAAAGTTTAATGTTTTTTACAAAAAAAATCATTACTAGTTTTTTTTTACTAAATTTTTTACTAAATGAGTATTGCAATTTACTATTAAACTATTATAGAAATAAAATTTTCTGAGTTTAGGAAAATCAAAATATATTTTTATTGATGTGGATGATTATTTCTTTTTGCATGTGGTCTTATGTTTTATTTGTAGACTAGCAGCATATGACAATCCTCGAAGGAAGATACCATCCAGACATTCGTCTCTGACAAATATTCGGAAAGGAGTCAGTCGGAATGTCCAGCCCAGACCAACTTAGGCACGCAAATTGCAGGTCAAAAACTATACTACAGCCTGTTTTTCTTGTACCCAGTGTTGTTTTTTAATACATTTTTTTTACCAACTATATCGACTGCGTAAGTTGCGGCGTATAGTATAAAAAATTCGTTATATCAACAGTGGAAACATTTGCTAAAATCATAATAGGTGAATTCGAAGCCGTTTTAACACGGATAAATGGGGTTTCAATTCGCAACATTTTATCCATAGATAAAAAATAGTTAAATTTTTTGCTAAGCAAGCTTTTAGTAATAAAGTGGATATAATAAATTTTGATATGCGCCGCAGCTAAATATTTTAGGTGTCGTTCAGATTTTATGTCAGCGCATTTTTGGTGAATTTGGATCCCTCTCTCTTAGTAAGCAACATTAAGTAGATGCCCTATCTCTAATGCATAGAAGCCCACCCAAAATAAATAGAGTTTGAATCTCGCCATAGAAAGCAGAAGTATTATTTGAACGACTTCTGACACAAAAACATGTATATGCTTCAAATACAACTACTAAGTAGTATCAAAATTCGTTATTTATAGTAAAACAAAGATAAATTTTGATAATACGCGCCAAAGTTAAATATGTATTTGAAGCATATACATTTTTTGTCAGGAGTCGTTTAAGTATTACATAAGCATTCTGGGGTGAGGGGGTTCAAGTTTTGTTTACTTTTGCTGGGCGTCTAAGTATTAGGGATAGGACATCCAGTTAATGTTGCTTACTAAGGGGGAAGGGGTCTAAATTGACCAAAAATACGCTGACGTAATATCTGAATGACACCTAATATTATGTATGAAACTGTCGAGAAAGTGCTTTTAAAATGTTCCAAAAGTGCTTGAAAGTAAATAAAGTGTCCTGAAAGTAGGTAAAAGTCGTTTCCAAAATGCACTTTTAGAACACATTAAAATAAGGGCACTTTTTATGCACTTTTGAGCAGTTTTGTAGCACTATTAAGGGAACACATTTGGACAGTTTTTCACACTTTTGAACACCTTTGAGACGCTTTCATAGCACTTTGGTTCACGTTTGGACACTATTAAAGTGTTCGAAAGTGAGCTAAAGTCGTTTCCAGAAAGTGCTCAAAGGTGTTCAAAAAAGTGTAAAAAAAGTGTTTTATTTTTTACAGTGTAGACTCAATACGCATATTCATAGCAAAATTCCAAAACGAGGCACAGATTTACTAAGATAAAACTGTCCCTTGGGAGATTTTTAACAATGCTAAACAAAAAGTAAGGTAAACCGACCAAATATCAGATACCTACCTAATATCGGATACCAACGTTTCTCGTCAAGTAGTCGCTGCCATCGGTAGGCAACCACAGTAATTGCATCAGCAAGTAACGACGTATTGTCTTTGTGAGTTTGGACTCTGTGGAAGAACGTGTTGCTGAAGTGTGAGAAAATAAAATTTTCGTCGATTGGAGTTTTTGGAGGGAGTGTTTCATTTGGTGAGTGAACACGGAAGGTAAGGAAAAACAACAATGTACTTATTATGTTCGAAAAGACAAAATTGCGTAGTTTGTAAATTTTCCAGACTTGTATGGCCACATGGCGCTGTTCGGGTTGATAATGAATGTTTTCCCGAGGGAGCGTTCGTCCCAATATCGGATAGGAAGGACTGTCCAATATCAGTCGGCAAGCATTCCTGTACTCCATTTCGCTTGATATCTCTTCTCCATTACAGATATTTGTTGGTGGAAACGCTCACCGTGTTCATCACTAACGTCCCCACAACTTCTCGGGAAGAAATTTAGATGAGAGTGTAAAAAATGCAATTTCAAGGACATATTGCAACCCATTTTCCGATACGATGTAAGCAATCTATTTACAAGTATTTCATAGTCTTCAGCACGTTTGTTTCCCCAAAAAATAGTACATACTTCTCAGAAAGCACGCCATGCATCCTTCTCAATATCATTTAACAGGTGTTCGAAGAGTTCGTCCTGATGAAGTTGACGAATTTGTGGGCCCACAAAAATTCTTTCCTTTATCTTCGCTTCACTGATTTTTGGAAATTTGGTAAGTAGATATTTGAATGCCAAAGAGTTGCGATCCAACTTTTTAACAAAGTTTTTGATTAATCCAAGCTTTATATGAAGTGCTGGAAGTATAATATTTGCAGATTCGACGAGAGCTTCATTTTGTACATTCATTTTTCCTTGTTCCATACTTTGACGTAATGGCCTATCCTTTGTAGTGAAATGAGAAGCTCTGTATCTGCTATTCCATTCGCAGAGGAAACAACAATGTTTGGTATAACCTTGTTGAAGTCCAGTTAAAATAGCAATGACTTTCAAATCTGCACATATTTTCCATTTGTACTGATGGTATTTAATTGATTGGAGAAGGAATTTTAGGGTATCAAACGATTCTTTCTTATGCACAGAGTAGCCAATAGGGATTGACGGGAATTTATTGGTGTTATGAAGCAGTACAGCTTTGAGACTTAATACTGATGCATCTATGAACAAGCGCCAATCATCACATATGTGCTGAATGCCCATAGCCCCAAATAAACCATTCACATCACTGCAGTATATCAGATCTCCTTCGGTACTAAAGTATTCTTCCAACTTTTTCTGACGGTCACGATAAAATGACACTTTCACACCACTAGCCAGAAAATTCCATTGTTGAAGTCTGGAGGCTAATAGCTCTGCCTTGGATTTTGAAAGTTCAAGATCTCTTACTAAATCATTCATTTCACTCTGGCAAACCTTGTGTTGTTTTGTAAGTTCGACGGCACCTTCAAAGTCCGGATCGGTAGGTGTTGAATGTTGTGGATCGTACAGTTCGTCTTGAGAGTCCACGGAACAGGAGTCAGAGGGTGTTGGAACTGGTAGTGTATTACTATGTGCCACAGGACGAATAGCTCAACGAATATTTGGAAGGACAAGTGTCTTCTTTTTAGTATTGGACATACGTTGTATTGGTGGGACTATACAAAAATAACAATCGTCTTTATGATTCGTAGGTTCCAACCAAATCATGGAAATAGCAAATGGCATCGATGGCCTCCGGTGATTTCACCAGTCCAGTAGATTTGTGTAGCAGGTCTTACAACAGAAATGTGGTGCCCAAGTCTTATCTTCATCTCTGAATTTACAGTATTTACCCAAATACAGATTGTAGGCTCTTCTTACAGCAGGTAATATTTTTCCGCTTTCCAGAAAAAACAATTTGACCACAAACATAACAGAAATTGTTATGATTGTTAATGCATTTACGTGGCATTTAACTCAGCACTCTAATTATAATTTAATTAAATGTCAACCTTATCGTACACGGTCCACGTATTACGCCAACACGATCTTCGATAACTGAACACGCTCAACCTGCTTCCATACAGCAACAATCATGTCTGCACAAATGAACACCTCACAAAACAATGAATAAACAGTTTTTGTGGCTGAACTTCAAAGTTTCCACCTCCCCCTTACAACCTATAAACAAAGATAAGGAAAGAAAGACAACAATTACTTCTTCGCTATGCAATACCATTGTATATAGAGTGAAGTTTTCCAAATCAACAATGGCCTGTAACTCAATAATACTTACTCGATTGCGACTTTTAACAACAGTTTTGTTTTTAGGGGATCTATATTGATTAGAAATTCTATATATAACTCATGTCGCATTTTGTCTGTTGACCCGTGTAATCATCGAAATAAATCACTATATGATTTAAATGTGTATTGCTCTACTTGTTGTTACAGTTAAAATGGTGACAGTTAAGAAGACTGGAGTTGGAAATTGTGTCCCAAACCACGGAGATAAGTTTCCCAATGGCCGTTGTCCATATTCTTGCACAATACTACGCACTCTGTTCGCCGTTAGCCTGTATTTCTTACGTCCAATCTCTACAAGGTTGCCGGCCACCTCCTGCTCAAGATGAATCTACCCTGCACAAAGTTGGCCAGTTTCGCCTTATTTTCTGCTCGTTTCTTAAGTTTCCGCGGTCTGAAATTTTCAGTATGTACTACTTGGGTCCTGACAAACAGATTGAGCGCAATTTCGAACCAAAATGCCGTTGGCCTCTTTATCTACCCTGCTCAAAGTTGGCCAGTTTCGCCTTATTTTCTGCCCGTTTTTGAAGTTTCCGCGGTCTGAAATTTTCAGAATATACTACTTGGGTCCTGACAAACAGATTGAGCGCAATTTCGAACCAAAATTCTACCCTCTGACCATCTTTGATTGCTCAGCGGCGTTATTTTAAGCCGAAAGAAAACAATGGGATTGAAAGGAAGCGGCATGAATATTTACTACAATGCAGGTAAATCTATAATAATTTCTTGTTTCCAGATTTTTTTTAACACAACTTTTTAATCGTCATGTTTCATTGCCTTCTCCCACAAGTAAGATATGAATTGACTTTATTTTTTTCTGGCAGGAGGTAAATGCAAATAACAATACTTAATAATACTAGCAAATGACATCAGGTTTAGCACTAAAGGTGAACTAACTTTAAGTTGCGAAATTGGGGACGCCAATCGAACTTATATCTAATAAAAGTAGCCAGGATTTGACTTGCGGGGAAGACATGGGAACAGCTCAACCCATTATTGCATAAATAAATAAGTAAACAAAAAATACATCTACAAATGCTTTTATCAATTGCTCAGCAAGTTCACAAAACTAACGGAAGGGCATTTCGACGTTTTTAACATATACTGCTACCTGACGAAGGAAAGAGGAACTTCTTCAATTCGCTTATATTCATGCAAAAAATGTAAAGAAACAACGTTTAAGTACTACCAGTGGTAAGTGGTACTACATTATAAAGGGATGTCCTATTTGAAGAAAAACTATAATTAACCAGTTATAGCCCGTCACTGGGAAAAAGATGTTATTTTCGACTGACAGTGAATAAGCTAACTCATAGTAGGCTGAAACTACGTACCGTACTTAAAATGGCATAGTACTGGGAGCTAAACAACACATTGGAAGAAACAATGGGGACTGCGCTCCCATGGTGCAGATCTGTCCCCATATTCCCCCGGGGGCTGCGCCCCCATAGGGTAAGTTTGCCTCATTTATTGTAACATACTCGTGATGGTACACCTACATACCAAATTTCATTTCTTTAGCTTCAATGGTTTGAAAAATTGCTTTTTGGGCGGCTTTTTTGGATTAAAAATGGCGACTTTTGAATATTTTCTTTGTCGTGATCTACTCGTGATGGTACATATACTAAATATCATTTCTCTAGCTCGAACGGTGAGGAAAATGTTTTCGGGCAGCCATTTTGAATCCAAGATGGCGACTTTTTCAAAATGTAATATTTTCCTAAACTACTTTTGATAATACACCTTCATACCACATTTCATTTCTCTAGCTCGAACGGTGGAAAATGCTTTCCAGCGGCTATTTTGAATCCAAGATAGCGATTTAAAAAAATATATATATAATATTTTCCTAAACTACTTTTGTTAATACACCTTTATGCCAAATTTCGTATCTCTAGCTCAAACGGTAAACGGTGATGATGTACCGGCATAACAAATTTCGTTTTTCTATCTCCATCCGTTTAGGCTGTGTATTCTACGCAAATTTCATCTTGGCGACCATTTTGGATCCAAGATGGCAATTTTTTCAACATTTTGTAATATTTTCTTAACGTAGAAGTGATGAACTAACTTCATGTCAAATTTCGTTTCTCTAGCTCCAGTCGTTTAGGTTGTGTATGAGTTCCCAAAACCTTCCGTTTTTAACCTTGATATTTTTAGGCGTGACCGACTAGTTCTTGCAGATTGATTTTTTTTCTCAATCTCAAGAACAAAAAGAAACAGCAAATTAACTGATTTATAAATTGAGAAAAAATATTGATGTCTTTTGATCAATTTTTAAATTTCAAACAAAAAGTTATACCTAGGTATTTATTTTTAGTTTTTATATTACTATTTTTATTAATTTCATAGGAAAAATTGAGAACACAGAGAAAGTAAACACATTTAAATATTTAGGAGCATATGTAACAAGAAGAAACAAGGTAAGGGAAGAAATAAAAAGTCGCTTAGTATCGAGCAACGCATGTTTCTACTCAGTCCAGAAACTCCTACACAATAAAAAATAGCTGTGTTAATTCAACACAATGCGGTGTCCCAGCGTGACTACCACTTTTGTGTGTTAAATCAACACAACACACGTTGTTGATTTTGGTATTGGAGGAAAAAAAGTTACGGCTGCAGCTAGATTTGAACATTGGTTGCTCAGTTAAAAGACGAGGGTCTTACCGACTTCGCTAAATCGTCAGACGTAAAAAGCACTAGATTGAAACAATATAGAGGTTAAAGAAATGTCGCTGAACACACACAAAGTTACTCTCACGACTTATGCCATGATTTATTCACTTTTCAGTTGGTCAATTAGGGATCACAATCCCCATTGATTGAGAATATGTTCCATTTCTATGAAAGCAAGCGCAGCATTTGACATGTTGTTACGATAAGAGAGCAGTAATGCTGCTGAAGTGTTTCGCTGTCGCCATCTTGCTTGCTTTCATAGAAATAGAATATTCTCAATGAATAGGAATTCTGGTTCTCAATTGACAAATAGGAAGTGATTAAACCATGGGATAAGTCGTACAAATAACTTAGTTTGTTTTGGGGTTCAGCAACATATATTTGATCCCATACACAGTTTAAATCTATAGTATAATAGTTTAATTCAAATGTTGTTCACTAAATATCGTTTGCATCTAGTGCATTTTCTGTCTGTCTTAATAATAAGCCATGTTGGTAAGACGCTCGACTTCTTACTGAGCAACCCATGTTCAAGTCTAGCTGCAGCCGTAACTTTCTTTTTCACAGTACAGAAATCAACACCGTGTGTTGTGTTAATTTAACACACAAAAGTGGTAGCCACGTTGGGACACCGCATTGTGTTGAATTAACACAGCTATTTTTTGCAGTGTAACCTCGCGACTAATGTCAAGGAAGTTGAAATTGAAAATATACAGAACGGTTATTCTGCCGGTAATAGTTTACGGTTGCGAAAGTTGAAGTATGGCTGTAGCAGACGAACATAAATTAAGAAAGTTTTTGAGAAATGTATATGGGCTGAAACGGGACGAGATAACTGGAGAATGGAGGAGACTGCATGAAGAAGAACTCCACTAACTGTATTATTCATCCAATGAAAGAATAATGAAAACGCGACAACTAAGTTAGGCAGGGGGAAAAACGAAGATTATAGGTCTATATTCCATTGTGGTGGGAAAACCGGAAGGAAAGAGACCGTTGGGAAGACCGAAACATCGGTAGGAGGACAATATTAGAAGGGATCTTCGATAAGTAGGTGTTTATGATGAAAACTGGCTTGATGGTTTTACGAGGATAGAATCCTATGCCGAACGATTGTTACTACAGCGATGAACTTGCGAGTTCCGTAAGCCATAGAGTAATTGTTATTATCATTATTATTATTATTTTAAATATCATAATAGTAGGAGGAGGATGACGAGAAGAAGTCGAAAAGTAGAGAGGATTTAGAACGCACAATTATTAAAATCTACAATCTAAAAAGGAAAAAAAAAACTTTACATTATTAAGCGAAATCCTAGTAACTAAGGTTATAATAATAATAATATTATTATTATTTTAATAATAATAATAATAATAATAATAATAATAATAATAATAATAATAATAATAATAAACAGTTATTTCAATTTTGGATTTAGCTGCCCAAATACTTCTTTCACGACTGGGGAATAGAAGATAGGGTAGATTAAATAAATATTAGCTTTTAAACCTATTACTGTTAGATGATTTCATACCTACCATTTCTCAGATGTCACAACACCAAAATAATATTTCTGTAACGTTCGGTAGTTGTCTCATTTCAGGTCTTGCGGGGTAGGAAGTTTTAGTAGAAATTAAAAAGGATGTTCCTCCAGTAAAGAAAAGGGGAGTCTCGCACAGCATAGAAGACAAAAAAGTAAGATCGAGCACCAGTTTTAAGTAAGAAGGAAGAGAGGAGATGGTGACGACCTATTTTTCAGTACTTCTTGATACATTAGTTCGCGGACTTGATGAGAGATTTGATCAAGAAACAACTGCTCTAATCTCATCAGTGGGGTGCGTACTTAATTTAGAAGGCTGAATGTGAAGATTTGAAGGCCATCGGGAAAATATTCAAGGTCCAACCTTCTGAATTGGAGACTGAAGTGAAATTGCTACAGAACTTTGACAATGAAAATTATAATTCCAAGAGGTAAATTGAACTAAAACATTTTGTTATTCTTACAATTTTATCATTCGTAGGCTGAAGGCACCACTGAATACTTTCTTTACATCTTAGCTTCCAATTAATAATACATAAAATTTTCTTAAAGAAACATATCTGAATTAAAAGTGTTTAAGGTTAAAATCTTATTTCAACTGTAGAATGGAGATGGTTACTCACTGGTGTCTTCATCTTAGCACATATTACAAAATAAGTCGCATATGCAGGTCCTGCATTATAGTACTTGCGAATTTTCAGTGTTTCCAAGTGTTCTACTTGTGAATGACCACTCAGGTAAAGTATATTTTTTTCTGTAAAGTTTCATTTTAATTGGTCCAAAATTGTGAACGCTACATTCAAATTTACTATGTACTCATGATGTGCAAACACATATACACAAAAGTATCACCAAGAAAGCATAAGTTGAATATCAGCTAATGGTTAGTCGCTAACTCCACTCCATTGTTGACTTAGTGGGGGCTAGAAAAAATTCTACCCGGCGTCTCCACTATGTTGACTTAAGATTTTTGTTTTATATGTTTGAGTATTATTTTGATAGACGCTTAGTGTGACTGATGAAAACTTTATTTCAAGGCGGTGAATACTTGGATGGCAGTTAGCGGCCTAGAAACGCAAGTTAGAGGTAGAACCAGGTAGAACATTCAGATTGAATGAGCACTAGGATGTATAAATAATATACGCTGTTTTTAAAACTGAAAGGGGGTTTATTGACCAAGGAAACCAAAAAAGTTTTTGCCGTTTTTGACGTCCCATTAATCATGCATTCACAGAGAGGAAACGAAATGGCGCACGTGCCTGCCCAGCGATCGGGAGTTAGTCTGACCATCGAACTTGAGTAATACAAGCACGGTGCTCACACACAGCAGTCATAGCTCGTCCAGTGTAAAAGAGAAAGGTATCAAAGTAGCTTGTTCGCATGTGTTTGTTGTATGATTTTAAAGTGAGCCTGGCAGCTGTCGCATCAAGTTACCGCATATGCCAAGCATTTGGTGAGAACTCCGTGAACGAACGCACCGCCAGTCATTGGTTCCAGAAATTCCGTTCGGGAGATGCGAGCCTTGCTGATGAACCTCGCAGTGAACGACCATATGTGTTGGATGACGAGACCCTGAAAGCAGCCATCGAGGAGGACAGTGGTCTAACGTGTGATGAACTTGCAGAAAGGTTCCATGTTTCCGCTGAAACAGCCAGACTGCACATGCATTGGATAGGGAAGTCATACAGATTAAGCAAGTGGGTACCCCCACACATTGTCGACAGTCAACAAAGAACAACGAGTGACATACTGTTTGTGCTTGCTCACTCGGCACCTGAACACATCCATATTTGATCGCTTGCTCACTGGTGACGAAAAGTGGGTCTTCTATGACACTCCCAAGCGTACCAGACATTGGTTGTCGCCACGTGACCCTGTTCCTCACACCTCAAGACCACCTCTGCACCCACGAAAGATTATGCTCTCTGTATGGTGGACCTGTCGCCAAGTGGTGCATTACAAGGTCATTCCACCTGGTCAGACAATCACTGCTGACCTCCACTCACAGCAGTTGCAAAGTGTGCACCGTGCATTGTGGCAGAAGGAGCTGACATTTGTGAATCGCAAAGGTGTGATGTTCCTCTACGACAATGCCAAGCCATATGTGGCAAAGAGAACCCGGGAGACCCTTCGGCAACTTGGCTGAGAGACACCGTGCCATGCACCATATTCACAGGACCGTGCGCCAACAGATTACCACCTGTTTCATTCCCTCGACCGCCGACTTTTATCACCAGAGTATTGTGCAGCTGTAGGAACGTTGGCAAAAGGTGTTGGATGTTGATGGAGCTTACTTCGAAACCTAAAGGTCCGTACCATCCACTGTATTGGTCTTTGTTTGTCACTGCTCTCGAACGGCAAAAACTTATTTGGTTACCTTGTACAAAGGACCTAATTGAGGATTGATTGACAATTAGAACTTTTTATTTTTATAACTGCGTTAACATAACTAAATTAGTTTTTACTTACTTAACGTAGGATTGCTGAGGACAGCCACAGGAATAGCACTTAGGACTTTTTAAGCGGTGACGTGACGATGACTGTAGAATTGGTAGGCCCCGCTGGTTAAAAGTGACGCCTGTTTATATTTTTAGCAAAGAATAGCTTTAAAACGTAGTTTGACTAAGGCCTGGCTTAACACTAGTAACTATAAAAAAAAAAAAAATCCTAACAGCTGGCCAAAAAGCGGCAAAACCGTTATAGTCACTGGCGTAACTAACGGGCCTGCAGGGCCCGCAGTGCGGGGGGGGGGCCACCAGGGAAAGGGGCCCCGTGTCCAACCCCGTAGCCTCATTTGTTGAAAATGCAATGAGACAATAAAAAATATTTTAAAAGACATGTCAGTTATTAACTCGAAAATGTAATCTCATTCATGATTCAATGTGTGTGTGTGTTTTTTTAAAAAATAATGTGATGTGCAATTTATGCTATACGAGTTTATCAAGGCTTACACAGACTTTTAAAAGCTGTGGATACACACAATATATGCCTTTGTTTTATTTTTCCCGTAAAATCCGACTGGTGAACTAATGAAGGTAAAAGGAAACGCACCGCTACTCTCTTGCAAATGATTATTGTTTCACTTACGCGTTTTTTTCACTTGTTTACAAAACTCGGAGTCTTCATTGTTGATGCAGCAGTCATATGATTTTAAAAGTTCAGGTAACAGTCGATAGGGGAGGGGGATAGCCAGATGAGAGTTTATAATTCAGTAAACATAACAATAGTAGGAGTAAGATTGGGAGAGTGTGCGGTGACGGTTTCTACGATTTGTGAATTATTCTACGATAAGTGGACAGTACTATATAACAGTAAAGAAGTGGTCGTTTCCGGACAAAATTGTGGATCCTATCTTGTATGTGTTAAGTGTATGAGTGTGTGTGTTTTTTTATTGTGAATTTGGTGGAACGAAATGACGAGTAAACAAACATATTTAAGTGGGGATCAGAAACGGAAAAATCAGCGTGAGAGAGAAGAGGCAGTGAAGAAGCTGACGAAAATCGATGTGTTCTTTAAAGATGCTGTTGGTGCTGGGCGTAGTGGTTGTAGTGACGATAGTTCGAAAGGCACTGATCTGGCTCAATCAATTTGTAGTAAAGTATCTGAAGATGCCCCTGTTCAAGAGTTACTTTCGGAAAGTGATCCCAACACCGAGGATATGGATTTAATTGATACAGACCGTGGACGTTTCACAGGTGAGTTAAGTGAAAACCTGAAAAATAAAATAGTAAATCTAGAACCTCATCAACCTAAAGGGCCTTTTCCAAAGGACCCTGTAACAAACCGATCTTTCAGTTCACATTATTATCTTGTTAAAACCAAGACTGGTCAAGTTTTACATAGATTCTGGCTTTGCTATTCATTAATATTGAACGCAGTCTATTGCCATGTATGTTGGCTTTTCTCCGATCGACTCAACAAAAACTTTTAAGATGCTTGGTGTAACAGAACAATTAAAGATTGGCAAGGGTTGGCAAAGAAGATAGTAAAGCACGAAACATCGAACAATCACCTCACATCCTGTTTAACCTTTGAGGCTTGGAAGAAAAATAAGTGTTTTATCCAACCTCTTTCACGAAGAATACAAAAAAGTAGCTGCAATTCTGTCGCGAGTTTTGGACGTAATTTTAACATTGGCCCGCTGTAACATACCTTTTCGTGGTCATGATGAATGTTGTACATCTTCTAACAGGGGAAACTTTTTAAGTATCATTGAGTTACTTGCTAGGTATGATCCTGTATTAAAAGCCCATCTCGAGAATGATAAAACTAGGACAAAATACTTGAGCCCCAAAGTACAAAATGAATTTATTTTACTTTTGTCGCAGTCAGTTCGAAGGTCAATAGTTCAACATATTAAACAAGCTCCTTTCTTTGCACTTTTGCTAGATACAACTCAGGATGTAAGATTGACCAGCTGAGTGTGGTAATCAGATACGTTAAAATGGACCCGGGAAAGTCAATAAATATATGCGAATCCTTCATTGGTTTCTATGAAATGGAGAATCAAAGTGGGCAGACTTTTGAAAACGATATTCTTAAGATATTGGAAGATCTGCAGTTAGATCTGAATAAATGCCATGGGCAGGGGTACGATGGCGCGGCTAACATGAGTGGAAAGTACAATGGTCTTCAGGTTCGTATAAAAAACAGAGTGCAAACAGCTGATTATGTGCATTGTGCGGCTCACAATTTAAATCT
>JAGDQP010048620.1:0-14707 GCA_022664845.1 Lepisma saccharinum
ATTTTTGCTCTCTCTCTCTCTCTCTCTCTCTCTCTCTCTCTCTCTCTCTCTCTCTCTCACACACACACACACACACACACACACACATACATATATATATATATATATATGAAACCAACAAATTGTTTGTCCTAGCACCATTTTCTGGTAAATGGCATAATTTTGATATACGAACGGCACTATTTCAACTTATTTGGTTGGCAACGCGGCGGTACCTGGTTGGTTGTTGGAGGCAAGGCAACATGAATGAAGAAAAGTATGGATGGGCTGGGTGACTTTGCACTGTAAATAGGAATGTTGTATCTAGGAGCATTCTTTTTGATTTGTTTGTGCAAGGATATTTACTGAGTCATGGACTGAAGATCTGTTGTAAGTGTCGTCGCTTTTCATAGGATTAAGAGAATAACTTTGATGTTCGTATAGTCATCAATATGCTTGAGGTCATAGATATGTGTCTGTGACATTCTCAGCCAATATATATATATGTTTTTATAATTATCTGAAATTGTAACTTACGTTACATGGCGTTAACTGTACTTCAGATGTTTTCTCATATTTCCTATGTTTAGAATACAAGAATGTGGTGTACAGTCAAGTACTTGCACTTGCGTCACTTGATTTTACGGATAAAATTTGTTTTATATACTCCAAAAAGGAGGTGTATAATACGTGCATAAGAGTTCAAACGCAGATAGGTTTTGGAGTCCTGAAGCAGTGTAGGGCCACGGCACCAGTTTCCGGCCACTTAAGCAAAATTCCGACTTCGGTGGTATGTAAATATGTACAAAAAATATGAACAAGGAAAACAGTTAAGTAAATACATACCTTGGACGTTAGGTCGTGTATTACCACAGTATAAAAGGAAAAAGCACATCTTTGTAAACTGTAAGAAATGTCAATATGAGCATATAGCAAAAAACACCCGTTTCCAGCCACACTAGTTAGATATACGGTAAACGTTGTAATATAAATAGCAGAAAATGTAACAAAAGAGCTCACATTCTGGGCATGCAAAACATATTAAATTGTGTTTGTTAATAGTGTTCTGATAAACGAAAACAAGCAGGCAAAAAGTCACGAGCAACAGGTACCCTTTTATGCTGTAAAATAAAAAATGCCTTCGTTGCATACTGCTGACAGTACTAGGGATAGTTCTAAGCCTATCAGGGTCAGTGCAGCGATTCTGCCAGACCTTCCCCTTTTGGGGGCGTCATCCCCAAATCCTCGATACCCACCCACCCCGAACTAAAATTTTTCAAAAATGGTCAAAAATCGATAGAAACCAAAAACCACTTACACTCACGTAATTTTGACTTTACACCCCCCCCCCCAAACTGAAAAACCTGGCGGAATCCCTGGATCAGTGTTAAGACTCACTGTCTTGTAATCAGTGGGTCCCGGGGTCGATTCCCGTTGGGGATACAGATGGTTGCGCTCACATTAAACTGTAAGTTCCGTCCAAACGACATTACCTTCATCCGCTGGAAAGCAATGGAAAACCACCATCGGTTTACCTGCACGGGACCTTCGGGTCAGGATCTGCCTTCGAGCTGAACACTCATCATCATGATATAAAACAAATCATTAGAGTTAGAAGAACGTTAGAAAGTTGAAAACTGGTGAACGTTTCCCCATTCCAGAGTTCGATTTGTAGCGGGGATGGTAGGGATCCCCCCTCTGTGCAAAAATTATCGTGGCTCTGTTTACAGATATATATACCTCTAGTCTGTGATATGGACGATCCCAAAATACCATATATACATATCTCACTAACTCCTCCCCCTCTGGAAATTTAACAAATCGAACACTGCCCCATTCTACTATACTTTTTGCCGGTGGCCGGAAACTGGTGCCGTACATAATTAACGTTGGATCCAGTTAACAGCCATAATGGCCATTTACTGGCTTCACGCCAAAGTTTTGAAGCAATAATCCAGCCACGCAATAAGTGTCAAAGCATTCAGCAAATATATTTCAATTTGTTTCTGCTGTGATTACCAATGTTTCCTCTTGCAGCATGTGTATTTTTATCTATGACTATACGTGTATATTAATTTTTAACAAATTCACCGATTCATATCTGAACTTTCTCTTCCTTCTAACGATGCACACAATGGAGGCTGAATTTGTGTGTTCACAACTACATCACTGAGTAATTGTGCCTCACGAAATTTGTAACTAATGAGAACGCATATTACATCAGAACATCGAAACGATTGCGAAAAACATGGGCTGCGCGAGTCAGACATCAGACCCCTTCTTTCTTTACTTTTAAAAGTGTAGTGGCCGGAAACTGGTGCCGTGACCCTAATAACGGCAAAAGACGTACTATCTTTCAAGAAAGTAAATCCCACTTGTTGCAGGCGCTGGAATTGAATTTTCCAACTATGAAAAATCTTGCATTGCACATGCACACGTAACACTTTCAACTACTTGTACTGAGATTCTTTAATAGCTGTGTTTTGTTTGTATATTCCAGAATACTTCTCATACATAGCAGACATAGTAATAAAAGATACCGTGAATATTATGTATAATATGAAGTGATGGTATATAACCGTGTATATTATATTTGAAATTAATCATTAGGTAGGCCTAGTTAAAATTTTGAACAATGATTGTCGTCCATAGTCGAAGTTAGTAAACAATACATCATTTTCTATAATTTGTTGTGAAAAGGTAAATGTGTCTAAATATTATGTACAAATGGTGCAAAGAATGTTCTTCTAAGTGATTGCCGTATGAAAATTTCCAGTTGTATAGCTCAATCATTTTCGGAACCGGGTAAAACAAATATATTCTTTATTTACAAAATTCTAATACGTTTTCATGTGCCCTTGCACACAAAGTTACTGCTTCACAGTGTTATGCCATGAGCTTGTCAGTTGTCTACACTCTCAGCTGTTTACGCTATGGGGACGAATATTACAGTAATTTTCTTTTTTTTTATTATTCAAGGAAAGTGAATCATCTTGAGTTTTTAGTCATTTTTCCTGCATGTAATAGTTCCTCGTAGCGGAGCGAATCAAGTGGCATTGAAATAACTGCTGTTACAGTGTTGAAAGCGAAAGAATGGCAGCTGTCAAAAATAATAAGGTTCACCAGTTCGATATTTTTGTCATTGCATAATATTTTGACACAGCACGGTAATAATAATAATAATAAATTTAATAATAATAATAATAATAAATTTTATTGTCGTTAAGCTATTCACAGCAATGGACAACGTCAAGTTTGTAGCATAAGATACAGATAATGCATTGTAATTGAAATAGGCACTTTCTGCACGAAATCTAGCTTAATTGAACTTTAATATGTTTAATTCTTTATATTAGCTACTTCTGTTATATTTGCGTTGAATATGCTTCGAATGTTGTTACTTCCCTCATTTCGGATGCGTAAAATGCAAAATGTGATGTAAATTCAAGGGATTATAGGAGTACAAGAACACAATGCGTAAGAACATTTGAACTTTCCATAACATTTTGTGTTCAGCGTATCCGAAATTACGAAAGAATCGCAATTTAAAATATATTCGACACTATATAACAGAAGTAGCTTATGTAGAGAATTACTGTGATATGTTGCGTTAGGTTACGGGAAATTTGTGAACTACATGCAGAAGTTGTAATGACGACATTTTTAGAAACCAGATCTATGGTGAATTTCCCTGTTATATAGGCCTACTAAATAATTCATCATTTCGCATCATGTCCTCATTCAGTTTGTAATTTCTCCTTGTACTAATTTACTAATTTTGCTTTGATAATATACTATTTATTTAGCATAATTGAGGTACACGTAGTACTGTACACAAACATTTAAGCCTGAGACTTCCTTCATTTCTTCACTATGAAGGCTTAAACATACGATTTTTCTAATATTATACAAATATTTGGAGTTGAAAATCCCAGGTGAAATAGGAATCTTGAATTTTCACGGATGCTTGTCCTGTAGGATAATGTTATGCAGCAAAAATGTGGACTTCGAGATTCCACTAATAGAGTCACAGCAACTTTATTTGTGGAAAAAAAGCACGTTTGATTCCAACACACTGAGAAGAGAATTGATGAAAATTTAGCGTATAAAATACTAAAAATGGAAAATCCTTTTCAAACGTTTCTGTATAGTTGGCGGCATGGCCTCTCCCAGCAACAGTACTCTCCTGTAATCTGAACACGCATTTTCAGCGATATATTGCCGCATTATTATTGTGTTTGTACACCTCTTTGAATTGTGTTATGTAAATGTTGTGGTGAATTTTTCTCTACCGTATTTTATCATATGTATAATTTGGCATGTATTCTCTTCTCAGGATGCTGGAATCAAACGTGCTTTTTTCACATATAAAGTTTCTCTAACTCCGTTAGTACAGGAATCTCAGAGTCCAAATTTTTTTTCGGCATACGTAATACTACCCAACAGGACTAGTATCTGTGAAAATTCCAGATTCCCACTTTTTCCCTTGCCAGAGAATTTCAACTCCAAACTTTGGTATAATATTAGAAAATGTTTAAGCCTTCGAAGTATAGAAAGGAAATAAGTCTTAGGCTTAAAATTCTGTGGGCATTGACTACAGCACTCTGTCTGCATCTAAACAGATTTTCAAGCCACGGCAATAATCCCTTGTATGTAGAAAGTTGTCTTGAAAATGTAATTTTATCCATTGTCCAACAGCATTTAGGAACACACATTACGGTAACAATAAGGGGAGCCACTTACCACTTACAGCTAGCCTGTAGTATGCTGATTTAGATGATTCTTAATCCAAGAAGCTACGACTTGCGTGGTTTGAGGAACTGAGGTTTCCGTAAATGCCTGCATACTGAGAATTTGGCGCGCACCATGATACAAATATGTCCGCTATAGCCGAACGAAATGAAGTAGGAAAAAAAATTGTGGCGTTAAACTATTAATACATAAGGGTATTCACAGACAAAAAATTGTAGAAGTTCAAAATTGTCGAGCAACCAGCTTAACGAATATTGGACCACTTTAAGTGGAATGACCCACCATGCAAATTCCGGGATGGTACCTTCAACTTAGGGCTCGACCGACTATTCCATACCCTATCCCGGCTTAAGCCATAGATGC
Organism: Lepisma saccharinum; assembly: GCA_022664845.1. Taxonomy (NCBI): domain Eukaryota; kingdom Metazoa; phylum Arthropoda; class Insecta; order Zygentoma; family Lepismatidae; genus Lepisma; species Lepisma saccharinum. The sequence continues at coordinate 5,095 of JAGDQP010048620.1, forward strand.
TGAAAGGCCATAAATAAATTGAAACAGAACAGTAAGACAGTACGTTTATTTTTTGCGAACAATTACAAAAAGTTTAAAGAGTAAATACGGCGTAAATTAGGATGAATTCACATTGCACTTCTCTGCTTGTCGTTCATTGCAACTAGTGAAGGGTATGCATGTGATACAGTACATTCACATATTACTCTTGACATCGTAGCACACCCGATGTGAGCCAAAGATGCCAAAAGGCCATAAATAAATTCCAATTCATATTAAACCGTGGTGGTCCGCATCGGGACCGGAGTTCGCTATTTGAAAACCCTTACACTAGAATATGATAAAACATAACTCTGAAGTTGTAACCGAAAATAATAATTCTTGAACTTAATAAACTACTTCCATAATTAGAAATTGAGAAAAAAAAAAAAAGTTACAAACTTTGGGGAGTGAATTCTGACATTCAAACAAGGTAAAATTTCATATAAACATTCCGCTTTGTTTTCGAGATACACGGTTTGCAACTTGGAGCCCCCTCAAAATCTACTGCTTGCAATGGTAAATACATGTGTTTAGTACTGTATTATATGTTAAAAGAACAACTTTATTTTACAGTAAACTAAACGATTTTTCAATCATAGGTCTACTACTACTACAATGTAAAGTACAGTAAAATACACTTTAATGTATGTGCAAAGAACAACAACAAAAACCTCTTAAGCGTGTTTAAAGTTATATAGTACGTATTGTACATGTACAATTTTAATTTGTTCGTACATGCTATATATAGAAAAGAGTAAAATTATATAGAAAATATATAATTTTGAAGTACTTAATTCGAAAATAAACTCCTAAAATCAAAATTTTATATTTGGCTGCGCCAGGATTCGGTTAAACGAAACTCTTTAGCATTAAAATAGGTTATATTGTAATTCTTCTAGTGAAGTTTTTTTTTTTTCAGATCTCGAGAGGTCATTTACAAATACTACTTAAAGTCAAACGGTACCGTCAATCGGGGTATTCCTGAACAGAAATGGGCAGAAGTCGGTTTTGGTATGTGGTGTCCGCTCTTTTGCAAATGACGTCAAATAAAATATACTATTATGTAAGATAGGTGTTCCCAAATGAATACTGATAACATGGATGTAATGAGTAGTGACGAAAGCTGGTAAAAGTTATAAAACCAAAATATTTAGCTTTGAAGAATATGTCACATAAAGTACGCTGTTGCAACATGAAATACAAACTAACTCTGCTCATAGTGATGACTCCAAGTATCTGTGACAGTAATTTTTGGGAAGGCATGTAGACGTCAGATGGCTATATTTTTAAGAACTTAAGCCAGAAACTGATCCTTTTAGGGGTAATCCTGAACAAAGAATCAGTTCCTAATAGCATAGACGTTTGCCTTAAGTTTAGTCGGGAATTGATTCTAGGGTGATATGTCAAACGTGCATTTGTTAGTTCAAACTAAACGTGCTGCTAACGTGAAATTGCAAACATGATCGTGTCAATTTAAGAGCAAACTTGTCTTAAACGTGATAGTGCTGTTTTTCATTCTCGAATGTCGATTATCTATTAAAGATTGTACAATACTTATCACTACAATAGCCCAGTGTGTAGTAGAAGCAAGTGAAGCAAAAGAAATAGTTAATACTGCTGTTATTTAGTAATTTGGTAATAATTATTCATCAATGCCTTATTAAGCGAAAGTACCTCAAAGTGGTACAAAATCCACAAGATGCTAGGGTTACGCCGAGAGCTCTTCAGTTTCAGTGTTAAGAATTGAATTATGCATTAAAACTACCTATACTCTTATTATAATGCTTTGATGTTCCCTGTAAAGGATAACGCTCATGAAAGGGTAGTGTCACCCCATCAGAGCTACAAAAGTCCTTGATCATATAAGGGCATCGTGGCTCTGTTTTGCTTAAAGATTAATACTGTTATTTTTACTACAAAAAAGGATTATTGTGGGTGGAATACCTGACACACATTTTTATCATAGGTGATTATCACCTAACCGCTTGTATCCTTGCAGCAAACATGCAATGACAACTTGCTGCAAATTTAAAAGTGTCAACTAACACTCGTTTTAAGTTTGCTTCAAGCTCGCAGACGTGCCCTGCCAGCTGGTTGCAAACTTGCATACTTTATATATGTAAAAGGTCTTATAAATGTCCATTCATGATAATAAAAGTGTGTTACTCAAAGAATTCTTCCGCACGGCATCTACTGTGCTACTTGGCCAGACTATCATATAAACAGTTTAATACATAATTTCCTGCAAACAGCAGAGGGCAGAAATACGCTGCCGGATACAAAGCTACGGAAAACTAAAGTATTTCCTGAGAAACTTTAGAGTAAAATATTTCCTGGGCAAATGGAAAATTAAAACATTTTCTGAAAGAAAGATAAGTAAAGTAATCCGAAAAGTGAAGTTTTAAGAGAGAGAGAGAAAAAAAAAACACACACACACACAAAAAGAACGTTGGTGAGCACCTTTTGCGTTTTATTCTCTGTATGAGTCCTGTTTGTCATGAATGAATTAATCATATAACATTCGGAGTAATAAGCTATTTAATGATCATACCGTATATTAAAATTGGTACAAGTTAGGTCGCTTTGACCGGGGCTGTTTTATCCTCGGGACCCCTTTTGATCATGGGCGTTTTCACTCCGGGCCCTTTTTACTGGGGCCGCTTTGGCCTCGGACCCTTCTACCGAAGTTCTCTCAACTAAAAAAACTACTTAATTGGCTTCTGTTGAACATACCACAGAAATACCCCATCTATAGGAATCTGTGGTTCCTACACACAAGCGAAAGTTAGTACTGACTGAATTCCAGAGAATTGGTCTTTGATCCCCAATAATCAGACTGAAATAACAGACGTTGGCTTCTTTCGGTGGTAAAGAGGTTCGGGTGCTCCAAGCATTATTCTAACGTGAGTGAGAAGAAGTGAAAGACCTTCGCAGCGCAGCACTGGATGGGAAAGTCATTTATATCTCATTACCCCAAACCGACAAGCTCATTTTAGATCCCCTATGCACTTATTTTTTTTAATGTCTCGTACCCCTTGGTGTCTAAGGTCCTTTATCCAGTCATTGTGCAAATAAACAGATCTAACTGAACTAACAATTTACAGCCCCACTATGCTATGCTGTGTTTATTACTTTAGCCTACATTGGAGGAGGTTGATTTACGAAGCAGAATCGCCCACCTCGTCTATTTTGGTGGAGAAAGCCGAATCTCCCAAAAGCGACCCGTAAAGATTAGAAATTCCGGTAGAAAAAGAATTGAATCCCCATATTTTTATAAGCTTGCTAAGGGCGTATGACCAGTACTCAAGGTACTCTATAAATTTTACGTATGGACAGAAATGAAGATTTTGCTCTACCCCACATATTTGTTACGGAGATCGTGGCCGGGACTGGACGGCAGAGACCTCTCTTATATAGTGATTGTTCTTAATCATAGACATATGTGTTGTTTAAACTAAATAATCAATCCCATCATAAATGGCCCCGGTCAAAAGGGCACAAAATCAATACTGATCCGGTCTAAGCTCTTGAGGACGAAGTGTCCCCTGAGATGTTCTAACCTGATACCTATCAGAGTGACGTAACTTGTACCAATTTTGAAACATGGTATAATAATTAAGTAGCTTCTCACTTATAAAAAAAAAAAAATAGGTCTCCGAATGTTGTATGATTAGTTCATTTATGATGAATAGGAACCATCCAGAAAATAAAACGCAAACACAATCACTAACTTAATAATTGGCCTTTTGTTCAGGCTTTGCCCCAAAACTTCACTTTCCGGATTACTTTTTTTTTCTTTTTTTCTTTCGAAGAAAGAAAAAGATTTAATTTTCAATTTATTTACGAAATATTTTACATTTTCTCAAGAAATACTTTAGTTTTCACTTTTCTGGAAACTGACCATTCCTATATTAAACCTTGCTTTATTGAAATTTACTTAATATGCCCGCATAAAATTTAAGCATGAAATTTCCTAACAAAGATAAGTGATAAACATTTTTTCAGTGTTCTGTATGCAGATACGGTCAAAGCAGCAGGGACCAAAAATTCCAAGCTAATGGAACTCGGAATAGGAGCTTAAAGGGTTAGGCGAGCAACTTTAACTTGTTCCCTCACTATTGAAAATCAGTTTGAAAGTAGTTCCGAAGTTTTGTACGAATTGTCTACTATTGTGTACCACGTCCATAAACAAGTAATAAACGATTCAAAGTGGGGAATAAGTTAATTCCACTACCCTACTTTAACTAAATTTCTCGAACATAATGTCCAAATTTTCTGCTAGTTTTGTATCATTTTGTATTTATAGTAAAAGCTTTTGTGCCACGTTCATTAACGATGATTCGAAGTTGGGAAGCGCGTTAATGGTTCTATCTCACCTTAACGAAATTCACTCAATAAGAAATACCAGAGTATTGCACCAGTTTCGTATCAGTTTTTGCCTCAAAAAATAGTTTTGTACCCCTTCCATTAACGAGTAATGAACGATTGGTTTGGGAAACAAGTTAATGTTTGTACCGCACCTTAACAAAGTTACTTGAAAATAGCGCCACAGTTTTGTACTACTATGTACTATTTTGTAACACCAATAAAATATTCCACATTTGTATCAGTTTTGTACAAGTGTTTGATGCAAGTCCCGACTAATACAATTGTTTGGAAGAAAACAAATGACGTCAAAATAATGTCGCACGACTCATGTTCAGTTTTTCACAATACATGTTATTAAAGCTGACAGTAACGCAAATGTCGCTTTGACTTTATCCAAATGTAACAAAGACACGTACTTTATTGGAATTCTTATAACATCCTCCTATGATCAGTGAGGAAAACATACAAAATATTTTCTAAAAAACACGAAAACTGTCCCTTCTAAGGCAAAGTTAAACAGTGATGGTGACAATCATCACCTTGGTTGAACCCGTTGCGAATCTCGAAAGTATCTGACAAACCTATCCGTACTCTGCTTATGGGATCACTGAGACACATCCTCACTAGTTGAACAAGTTTTCTCGGAATTACAAATTGTACCAGGATATTGAATAGTTTTTTCCTTTTGATAGAGTCATGCTTTCTTAAAATCCATGAATAGCTGGTGAACAGTCCCATTATATTCCAATTTCTTCTCTATAATTTGTCTCAAGGTGAAAATCTGGTCCAATGTGGATCTATTTCTTCCAAATCCACATTGGTGATCTCCAATTATTTCATCTACTTATACGTTTAGGCGAGTTAGCAGGATATTACTCAGTACTTTGTAACATGTTAAGAGTAATGAAATTTTGCTGTAATTATTACATACAGTCCGATTTATCGCCTTTTTTATAAACCGGAACTATTATTGAGGTTTACCATTCCTTTGGAAGCTCCTTTCTCCATATAGCACTTATCAGTTCCATGATTATTGCCGTTCCTCCAGCTTTAATTAATTCGGCTGGAATTTTGTTTGTTTCTGGTGATTTGAAAATTTTCAATTTCTTTACCGACATTTCGACCTCAATCTCGCTAGGTTCGGGTATCCACAGTTCTGCTGTATAGATTTAAAATTTCTCTGTCTTTTCCCCGTTGTGTACATTAAGAAGTTTGTCGAAATAAGTTTTCCACACATCGATAATTTTAGTCCACACAAGCGGACGTCATACAATGATGAAATTTTGCACAGCGACGTAAGTTGCGTGACAGTACAACATTCCATTGTTACACAGTGTATATATTAACTCGCTTTCTTGTCTGTCTGTTCGGTACAAATTGACTCGCTTTCTTGTGTGTCTGTTGGGTACAAATTTTGCAATCGATTTTAAACTCACTTCCCATCATAAAATTTCTTTGAAATTTTGTAAACTTGCTTGCTTCCGATGATAATAAAATATTCAATGATTAGATATACCGCAAAATAATGCAATGAACTGTAATTAATTAATTAAAATAATTCGAAATTATCCTTAAATGCACGCAAGGCCGAAACTATTTTGTGAAATGTTGGTTGCCTATCTCACAGGGAGTTTAATATTCATTTATATTCAGCCGTGTCACCAGTACTGTTTAAGTTTGCTTTAGAATATGCGATTCAGAAAATAAAAGAGGACAAAAAAACAATTAAAAAGGTTTTTTTTAAGAAACACGCTTCTTTAAGATGAACTAAAAAGTAAAAAAATAATAAATTGAATTAATCTTATGAATCGGAAAATAAAAACATGGGTGCTCTTGCTTACCTTATTATAAAATCATAATATCTAAGAGCGCCCACGCTTTTATTTTCCGATTCATAAATGTATTATTATTTTTATTTTTTAGACCATTTTCTTTGCTTCGAAAAACGTGTTTTTTTTTATTCTTTTCTTTTTTTCATATTATTATTAATGTAATCTTTATTATTACTCGAATAGGCTAAGATTTCGAACCTATTTGAGGTTTCGAGTTTGCAATTTGCCTTTACGCCATAATAGTTTACTTCTCATGATCGAATAGTTTTACTTCGAATTCAAGTAGTGTTGATCCTTTTACTGTTTGCGATGCACAACTTTTCCCTCACTTTTGTGTTCACTAACTGATGGTTGGTTTCACTTTCCGCTCCTCTGTAAGCCGTAACATTCATTATTTTTTATGTGTCATATTCTGTCCATTAATACGGGATCCATCTGGTTGTGTGTTTTGCCATCTGGAGATATCCATATGTATTTGTGTTCAAAGTACGCTCTTTACTATTAGATTTTTCGATATCGCATAGGTTATCAGTCTTGCGCCATTGTTATTGCTAACTTCGTGAAGACTTGATTTGCATATAGTAGATCTAAAACTTCGTTCCATACCTACTTTTGCGTTGAAATCCCCCAACACAACTTTCGTATTATATTTTAGTAATCGGTCCATGTAGCTCATCATAAAATGTATCTTTGTCGTTAGCGTCAGCTTTATCAGTCTGCGCATGGTCATTTATTAAAACGGTATTGCGCCATCTTTCGTATCATAATGTAGAATAGTCTTTCGTTCACGAACGCTATATTCTGAACCACCGGAAGAATACTGTTATGAATGAGGAATCCTGTTCCAAAATGATGTGACTGAGTTCCCCCGTAGTAGAAAGTGTTTTTACCCTGTCGAATGTTATATTGCCCTTTCTACCGAACTTCTTGTATCGCTAGTATATGCAGTCCATATTTCTCAATCCTGCATACTACCGTCTGAAAAGCACAAATTCGGTATAGTTTGTACGTTTCATGTTCTTATTCTAGTGTCTTTCTTAATCCTGTTCTTGAAGTCCCTTGAAGCAGTCCCCGCCAGAGATCCGAGTGGGGGATTAGTTTACTTCCGGACTTGAATTTTGAATTTGAGTTTTTACTTATGGCCTTTAGGCATCTAAGGCTCAGGCCGGAATAGATGAGGGGGAAAGGATTTGGGAAGGTGTCGGCCAGGGCCTATGTTAAAGTTGCCATCCCGGCATTTGCCTAGTGTGACTGAGGAAACACCTCAGTCAGGATGGTCAGCCGCTGGGATCGAACCCACGACCTTCCGAATGCTACACCAACGCTCTACCACTGAGCTACTTTACCTCCGGAATATTTTACCCCAGAAAAATCCATAGAACCATTTGTCACTATTTCTTGACATGATTTAGCGGTGTAGAGTTGTCAGCTCTACAACCCTCAAGGCAAACATCAAACAAGTCGTCGTCGTCTGTCCATCTCTGAATCTTGCCGGTGTAATTTTTCTTTAGTCTTAGGGTGGTAATGGTAAAGCTGCTTCCCTTCATGCTGCTTTTGTTCGGAGTTATTTTCTCTTTGCCTTTATAAATCCCTCTATTAACTGCAAAGTAGCAGTACTGCTTTCGGTCCGATTCGGAATATTTCCGGTACCCACCATATCTGGTCGGCATTTCCCTATCCGCTACTTTGGAGAGCGTCTGGTTGGGGACCTGTAACTCCTAGTCTTACCCAGTTTCTTGGCAGTCATTTATTCTAGACGGTACAGTCATGGTCTGCACCAACTTTGAAATATAGAATGTTAGTACCGATGCTTCCGTATTATGTAGTAACGATTACATGTGGGATATTTTCCACAGTTCCTGTTCGCTGCTCTCAGTAAAAGTGCTTCCATACTGCAACAGGAAATGGTCAGTAATGCGTCCGAACTGTAAGTCATGTACATACTAAACTGATTCTGTTCCCATTTTCGTACTTCACTGTAGCATTGTTAACGGGATATCGTATCTTCATGATGCATTTCGAACTAGCAGTAGCAGAGGTAGTTGTGTATACAGTATGCATATTTTAATTTTATAATTTTTGTAGTTAATTCTGATTGTGGGGCTAGATTTACGAGTGAATTGACAGTTTCTGTTGTTATGGCATACGCTTTCTTCTATTTGCATTGTTATTAAGCACCTAAATGTTCTGGTGAGCTTCTAAAGACTGGACCTACAGTTTTGGTAAAGTGGACTCCGAACCGATCAGTGCAACCCTACGGGACGCTTTCCTCTGTGTTTCATATTTACATTAACAGGCTATTATTGTACTTACATGTGAATTGTTAGTTTTTTTCTTTGCTTTATATATTTTTTATTTTATTTTGCAGATGATTATCAAGGTATCTCCCAGTCATTTGCACGCTTTTTAACTTGAGAAAATCCTTTGAAGGACACAGCAAGGAAACGCACAGATCTGAGAATGAGGCGGTCACATGCAGGTAGGCCTATATTGTTCTTACTTAGACCTCTCCATGTCTCTGTTCGTGCACATGAATAGTAAAATGTTCCTTGTGGCCCTGGCCCTATACAAGCCAAAATTTTGAAGAAATCGTACACTTTGTGATACATGTATGAAACTTTGCGTAGTGAAAGAGTGATGTATTCGTAACAAATCTGGATACAAGGCCATTCCAGATTTTATCTTGTACTTCTATGGCGGCCATCCAACATGGCCGCTACAGGTACCGGATTTCTTAAAATACAGAAAGACGTTCCTTATAAACGTTAGAACTTCGAGGACCATTCAGAAACCTACTTTTCAACTTATTTTATACGTTGTAAAGTGCTGCTTAGACAACAAGGAACAAGGTCTGGTGAATACTTCGCGTGGCTTAATACTTCCCAGGCAAGATCCTTTAACTGGTTTTGATGTGTGTGATGATGCGTTATCATTAAGCAAAATCACTTTGCCGTGTCTTATGGCCTATTGCGGTCGTTTGACAGTCAACACTTTGATTCAAATTGTTTATTTGTTGTTGGTAGCGATCACTATTAACGGTTTCACCGGGTTTTAGAAGTTCATAATACAGCACACCGTTCTGACCCCACCAAGAACAGAGCATTGTCTTCTTGCCAAAGCGTTTTGGCCTTGCAGTCGATGTTGATGTTTGACCAGGATCAACTTAGAATTTTTTGCATTTAGTATTCTCAAAATACATCCATTTTACATCGCCAGTCACTATTCGATGCAGAAAGGACTTTCTTTGAAACAGGAGTTCACTGGTTACTTTTCCATTTGTCTTGTGTTCCATTTTCCTTCATTTAAAATTTTTCCCATTGCTTGTAAACGATCGGAAATTGTTTTCTGAGCAACGTTTAATCGTTCTGCAAGTTTTGGTTTTGGGTTTGACA
>JAGDQP010048621.1:0-11503 GCA_022664845.1 Lepisma saccharinum
ATGTTCAATTTGCATTAGTAGTCTGGAATGGAAGGTATGGCCTACGGTATCTACTGGGTTTGTTACAATCAGTGATTCCGCCAGACCCCGGCCTCTGTGGGTGGTGTCAGCCCAAATCCTCGAGACTACCCCAACTTTAACTTTTTTGCGGACGAAAGTTGATATAAACTGTGGAACACTCTACGTCCACGTTCCCAAGTTTGACTTTACACCCCCAAACTGAAAATCCTGTCAGAATCACTGATTACAAAGTATGCCGAATCTGTATATTTAATAAGCCCCATCGAATTGGCAAACGAACTCCGCGCAAAAAAGCATGTGTGTTACACTTTTTACATTATCCTGGATATGTCTCAAAACTCTGGAGTTACACTGGAAATCATGAGTATTTAATCTGACCACCAAGTTTTTTCTCCACTTTAAAATTGACTTAATTATTTTTGTTTAACATCGTTTATATATTCGAATAGCCCTGAAAAAATATAAAATCCAAAAATCCAAAAGCTTGGGGGAACTGAACTTAATCTTTTTTACTACGTATAAATTCCATATTTTTATCTGTACTACTACTACTTCTTCTTCTCTCTCCCCTTTTCTCTCTCTCTCTGTCTCTCTCATTTCTTTGTCTCTGTCTAACAGACATCCATCGGTTTCAATGTTTCATTGTATGTTTCAATTTCTCCCTCCATCAGTTAATGTATATTGATTCGTCTCGCTTTTATTCTTTTATTTTATCGATACTAATACATGTATATTAAGAACAAAAACGTGCTCATGATTTTTGCTGATTTTGGTATGGACGAGACGAAGGAAGGAGAAAAAAGGGGTCTGTTTATCAGACACGATTATGCCATAAGAAGGTGCCATTTGTGATGCCTAGCTGCACGGCGTTCGCTGTCGCAATTTTTTTGATGCGAAGTGTACCAAGATTTATGCAGCAGGTTACATACACATGAAAAACGCGAGCATTCTGATCTAAATAATATAATGGTAAATCACTGACTGCACGAAATCATGATTGTGGAACTACGCACTAAAAAAAAGACTAAGCTTAAATTTATGTTGAAGGTTTAGAGATGTTTGGTTCGGACTGGTATGTGGAAGGTATCGGCCAGGGCTTTACGTAAAGTACCATCGTAGTATTGGGCGAACTAAACAATGGGAATTAAACCTGTCAGGATGGTCGGTCGCGGGGTTCGAGCCCACGTAGCTACCCATTGCCAATCAGAAATATTCAATGTTAACAAATTGACTAAAGAACAATGCCACATGATGATAATTACTGTAGTCAATGAATGTATTCCATATTAAAAGAGTCAATAACTCAAATAATAAATTTATCGAAATTAATATTATATGTGATTTATTTAATATCTTTTATAAAAAATAAACAAATTAGTTTAAAATGTAAATAAAACAAAAATCACTCTTGTGCTTCTGTCTTCTGTTCTTCACAAGCGTTCATATCTTATTGAAGACATTTCTTTAAAAAATAAACTTTTTATGCAAAAAAAACACAAATAAATGTCTTCTTTTGTATTCACTGTAAACAGCATTTCGTTTTAAAAATAAACTTTTTTATATAAAACACAAATAAATTTCTTTTTTTGATATAGGCCTAATAAAAAAACCCACTTGATTCCTTTTCTTCACCTTCGTCATCTTCACGGACACTTTCGTTATTTTGCACCTTGTCCACAAGCTCTCTCTAGATGAAGCCTTTCCCTGTCGTGCCTTTGCTTCGCATGGCAAAGCCAGTTCGATATTATTGTTGAAATATCCACACACGTTGCCTTGCTGCTGCACAGTTTCTGAAAAAAAATAACTACCCGACGAACAATGTGTCTTAGTTCGGAGAAAAGTAAATTTATTACCCTACTTACTTACATCTCAGTGCCTTACGGAACTCCTTAGTTCATCGTCGCAGTAACAAACGATCGCAATCGGGTTCTATCCTATCCCGGCAAGATCAAGCCAGCTTTCACCACAAACACCTATTTCTCGAAGATCCCTGCTAATATTGTCCTCCCAACGGTCTTTTTCCATCAAGCTTTCCAACCAAGATGGAACATAGTCTTCGTATTTCTCCCATCCGAGCTACATGGACTACCCATCTTAGTCGTCGCGATTTAATACCGATATTAGTAATTAGTTTATAGTACATTTAAATTTGTTTAAATTTAAATTCCACATGCGTTGAACATAAATAAGTCGCACCGTAAAGAAAAGGACAAATATACTGAAGTAGAAAATTAACAAATTCAAGAACTTGAGTATATAGTCTCATCAGGCTGAACCAAATAGGACTACAGTTATAGATGATATGAGACTTCCCGGTACATGTCCGAATATTTTGCTACACACCGGCTAAAAACTCAAGTTGTGCAGGACTGTACTTGCTGTATATAGTGGGATCTGAAACAATTTTTCCGATTAGGCTGGAACAGAGGGCAAGAATTCGGTCAGGTCAAGTTGTAGGTTCCATCCCGACATTTACCTGGTGTGACTGAGGAAAAGTACAAAAGAAACTCACATTGCGGATGTGATGTCAAAGCTCTACCAACTGAGTTACGGTTGCTTGGTCAAGGAACTATCAACTTTTAAAAAGAAGTCCTGTTGTTCATGGACATTACAAATTGTAACAGTAAATATGAAACAAAGAAAACGAAGAGGTCATTGGCAGACCTGTCTATCTCTAGCTGAAAAGAAATCCAAGTAAAAGTTCCCAATCATGTAATCAGAGGAAATTCCTTGAATTTTTCAAGTTTCCTTATATACTATTCAGAAATTTCAAGGTTATAATCTATACATAAAAGATAAAATTAGAATAAAGAAGAAAGGAAATTCTTATTTGCGTCGCTTTTTAAATGAATAAATCTACAGTGGCTAACATTTAAAACAGTGAAAAATCAGTATAGATTTCGACAATACAATGTCATCGTAAGTAATAGCATGAACGTATCGCAGATGCAAGAAGGAATATAGTTCCTAGTACAGCCTCTGGATCCAACACATAATTAAGTCACCGAGCCGCCGTAGCTCAGTGGTAGGGAGTTGGCGTAGCGTTCGGGAGGTCTGAGTTCGATCCCAGCGGCCGACTATCCTGACAAGTTTTTCCAAGCTATTCCCTCAGTTACACCAGGCAAATGCCGGGATTGCACCTTTAAGAAAGGCCCTGCCCGACATCTTTCAGAATCCTTTCCCTCCCTATCCCGGCCTGAGCCTCAGATGTCTAAAGGCCATAAATACAAATTCAAACATACTTAAATCAGATATGGTGCCATTTTATTTCGATCTCTGAGACCTTTTTCAAGCAGGAAGAATTTTATTATGAAAATGGGTAAGCAGACAAATATTGTCTTCGTCATTTATACATATCTTCCTGCTTGCGAAAGGCCCCAGATCGAAGTATAGTGTCTTCATCTCTATTTCAATTATATTATCAAGTTATTTTAAGGTCTTTAGGCATCTTAGGCTCATTCCGGGAGAGACTGTCTGAAGGTAGACGGCTATGGCCTATTTTAGGTACCATCCCAGCATATGCCTGGTATGAGTAAATATAAACCATGGATAAACCTCAGCCAGGATGGTCGGCCGATGAGATCGATCCTAGGACCTCCCAAATGCTAAGCCTACACTCTACCACTCAGCCAAGGCCGCTCGTTCTCTGAATTATGTGTGTCTACAAATAGAATTGGATATACGTAACCTTTCATCTGTTATCTGCTATCTGAAATTATAGGTAACACAAAAGGAAACTTTAATCCAGTGCACGTACGACGAAATGAGTTCCCCTCGCCCCACACATGCCCCGTTCCCAGTTTCTCGATTTAGCAGTAGTGATACACCGTTACCGACAGAGCTTCTGAAGTCTGAACACAAATTTACGAGTACATCCATTCACTTTTCGTGTATATACGCATTAGTAAATTTAATGAAATAATTATAGCCAAGTACTGACTTCGGTTAATTAAGTCAGGTTCAGAGTCTTTTTTTTTCTTTTCCATGCTATTTAATCGTGTCCGTACTGACTTTCGCAGAACAGTAACTGTTTTTTAAGGGTTGACCTGCGTGATTCGAAAGAGTGATTATTAAGAAATGGCATAGCAGACATTCCTCCTACCACGACAGGCAAGCCCGCGACAGCGGGGGGGGGGGGGGGGCACTCACTCCATTGAAGCAAACACTTTTCATTATCCACTTTCCTGTTCATAGATCGCGGAATTCCACCGGAACCTCCCGAGAAAAAATTCGTTGGGTTGCCTCTTTACTCCACACACACCTTGAGCACAGTAACACGTCTTTTTCTATTGTTTTTTAACTTGAATTTGTCAATTTAAATAACACTCACTGCAAATAAACAGTTACGTCTATCTCCATTTCCTGGCCTCTATTTCCCGTAGTACCCACCCTACTATGGCGGAAGCATATATACTCCCCCATATATCTACTTATTTCACCCTAAAAACACTGGATCATGACTCCCGAAGTTTGTTTCGACACTCCTACTCACTTTGGTAACATCACGTTTCTTCTCTAAATTCTACTTCCTTTGGTGTAGTTAAAGTAAACCGAACCCGGTACTGGGTGGAAGGCGCTTCCTATTGGAAGGTATGCTCATTACGGTCGCCATATTGAATATCGATTTTCTTAAATGGGAATTAGGTCGTATAACAACATATCATTCTGTGCTAGAATTTTACAGGAAACGTGTCTCTGAAGTCTGTTCTGCAATAAATGTATTATTGTGAGAGAGAATGGTATGTGGCATTAGTATCGGGTAATGATTCAATAGTTTGAAAACACACATTTTCTATTGAATTAATAAAGGAAATGAAACCTCAATTAGGCATTTATCGGTTACACAACATCAACTTTCTTAAGGCTTTCCATTTGCAACTTATTTCAATTACCCAGCAAGCTTAGGTTAGGTTTAGTCAGGTCAGGTTTCGTTCGGTTAGCGCAGCCCTTCCGCACTTGGATGCCACATACCCGACTTAACCCTAAACGAATACAAATTGTTCCTGATTATAGTGCCATGTATTCAGAATTCAGTTTTGCAGGATGTAGGGAAAATCCTGATTTTTATGTTAGTCCAAAGACTTTGCATCAGATTCTACAATGAACACATCTGAACAATGAACGAGAAGTGAATCCTACGCCATACAAAGGCAGCTAATATTGAGCATTCTTAAAGGCTCATATCACTGTCAGTCACAAAGGATCACATGGTAACTTGAACATTATTTTGTGATTTGCATTTTGCACATACCTACAGGGATGCAAAACATGGTATTTTGGTAAGTTGCCACTGATCTATGGAAGAAGCAGCTTAAATGCAGTACTACTAACTATTCTTGAACACTATAGGTAAAATGAAATGATTTTACTCTGCATAGAAAATCCGATTGCTCGTCCACCTGCCATTCGAATGTTTTTCACAACGACAGTTGAGCATAGACCATTACACTGATGCTTACATACTATACATAATACCTATTATACATACCTCGCTCAAACATCGCTGTATTGTTTTCTTTTTTCTTTTAGCTATGACCCATAATGTATTTATCTTGCTATGACCGTTGCTTGCTTCTGTACTTGATGCTTGATGTTGAAATTTACAAACACAACTTGTTTTCCTACCTCAACGCGGCGCTGCTACCACAGTTCAGCTGGAGACAAATGACAACACATTTCCGAATGCAGCTTCTCAAGTACGTCTCACTTTGCGACATATCGCTAGGCGTTGTTCCAGCTATGTTCCAGCGACGTACAAGTTTGAGACAAAAAATTATCGCAACGCAATGTCTTAGGAGTGCTTTTTAGGTCTCATTGGGATATGCCCAAATGTGACCAAAACAGAACGTCTGAGCGATGCATCTGCGAAAATCCTCCTGTTAGGGAAACAAAAATAACAATCACAACTTTTATGTTTTCTTAAATACGAGGGTCTTATCGAAAGTATTGATTAATCAACACCAACACAGGTGAGAGAGACTCAATTACAGTGTGAAAGTGCGCGTTAGTGGTGGAGGGAACCGGGATGAGTGTTGTTATTATTATTTAGTGGTAATCAATATAAGTCGATAAACTGACTGTAGGTTGCGGAAACCGCAAACAATCGTTGAATGATATATACTATCCATGAGTGAATGAGTGTGCTATAGTGACTACTAAGAATGAAGAGAAGAGGAAAAAGTGTTACAGAACCAGTGAGTGATGCAGGACTAACCATGAAGAAGATCAGCTTCTCTTCTTATCTAGAGGAACACAACAAGAAGAGATCGAGCAAGGAGAAAACTGTGACGAGACAACAACTGTAATCCAGAAAGAAGAACCCAACTCCAAGAAAGCAGCAATTAACCTTTCTTAATCTAGTTCCAGGGAGATGCTGAAAAGAAGAAGAAGCCCTGCTCAAGCTATGTGTTGTGTTGTCCTGTATTTGCCCTGTGTCGTCTTATGTGCATTGTATGTGTTTTTCTATAAAATAAAGCATATAATAGTAGGTAGGGATCCCCCATGCAAATGTTCTAACAACTAGGAACATAGACCAGGAGAACATTCTGGACGCCTGATCAAGAGTCCGTCCCGCAACAACAACTGTCTTGAACAGGTGGAACGCAAAAGATCCTTGGAATGTCTGAACTCCGGCAATCCAACAACGTCTAGGGACAAGTCTAACCCAAGCTGAGAAGTACTAAGACGTACGTGCTGCACGACCCAGAAAGTGCACGACTTAACTTGTGCAAAACATGCAAAGAGATAGAGATGGTAAGGCGGGCCCCCAAATAAATAAATCAAATAGCCAACACCACACATGTATCTTTAACCACAGAAGAATGGATGCTGTTTGGCAAGTGTATGTTCTGTACCGCTCCTTAGAGTCATGACGCTTTCATCACGTATTCCATTCAGTATTCGAACACTCTAAATTCAAAGAGCGGAATTCCGGTCGATTTGAGCTGAATATTTCATGTTTTGAGAGCGGAAAGAGTGGATTTTCATCGGAGAAAAATGAGACAATTCCGCTCGAAAAATAAGATGGGATATATGGTAGTTCATTTCGATGGAAATATAGACATAACATTTTAATAGGTGGTTTGTTACGTAACACGTGCTCTGTAAATAAAGCTCCTAAACACTGTTTGCAAGCTCCTACCGATCCAATCAGGGTAGTCGAGCGGTTAAACGCGCTTGTTTATTTACCACAAGTTTGTGGGTTCGAATCCCGCCTCGGGCATGGATGTTTGTGAGTGTGTGTGATTTTAATAACAAGTTGAACAAGTAAAACCCGCTTAAAGCGAACCAAGTTTAAAATAGTAGTTCAGTGGATAGAGCGTCGGGTTGTTAAGTGGACCCTGGCGCGGTCAAGATTTTTCTTTCAACATATATTTCTATGTTCGGGACGGGCGTAAGCCATAGTGCTGTTATCGCCCATAAAATTAATTTTCTCTTATATATTTCTATGTGTTCATATTTATAATAGCTAGGGCTCGGAAGTTGAAGACCTAAAAATTGCCTAAAAAGACCTATAAAAAGACGTAAACATATCTAAAAAAGTGGAAGAAAGGACATAAAAACGCGATCCAATTTAATGAATATAATGCTTAAGAAGTACAAACATCTGGTGGTATACAATATACAGTTGAAAAAGAAAACTATATCAATGAAATGCTTCGCTTTGTCCTTTAGTTTGAATTTTTGTTACATTGTTTCTGTTTTCCAAGTTAAGTCCCACATTTTGAACACTTTTGGAGAACAACCGGAGGCCAGGACATTTTGGAGGAGCCCAGGACACCACATTGGTCCGTAACACCCTGAAATTATAATTGATCCGTGTATCAGTTGGTACGTAATAAAAAAAATATTTTATGCTTTAAATTGAAGGTGAAGAACAAAATGACTTCCCCGCCGGATGTGAACTCGGCAGCCTTGACTAGCACGACGTATTAAAATAAAGTTTTTACTGGACCTTTTCCAGGAGCGGTCCAAGGCAAAATTTTCACTCGGGCAAAGACTTTTTGCCCCTTTCCTAGCCCTAGCTTGTTTACATTTTATTCCAGTGATTTTAATAATTTAAAGGCCATTTTTCGAAAAGAGGGAGGGGCGGGTACTAATGCGATTCTGAGGAGCAATATAGTCTCAAGCAGACGTTATGGTCTGCGCGAAGTTCCCGCCATCCAGCGCTAAACATATAACACGCACCCTAGTGGAACGAAATTCCCTTTTCTCCCTGGTGGAAAAGGAAGATGATGCAACTGAAGATGATGAAGATGATGATGAAAACTACAAAACACTTTCTATATTTTTAAGTTCCTTCCACCCTGACGAAGGCGTCCCAGGCAACCGCCCGGGACTGATGTTTAAGAGGTGGTGGTGATTCGAGTTGAGAATGACCAGTAAATATGTAGTCGGAAGATGAAGTGCAAACAAATCCGTAAAAAGCTTTAAAAAAGACCAATAAGCAAAGGGCAAATAAAACCCATCATTTTCTGACCTACAATGACCAAAAATGAACATACATTATGTTAAGCCTCGTCTTTGGGCACTCGTAAAAAAAGGATTTTTTCTCAACTTCCGGGCCCTAATTATAACATATATTTTTCTTGCATTTTTCGTACATTAGGTTAGATTAGTAACCATGTGTTAGGTTAGGTTAGGTTCAGTTGTGTCTCATTACTCATTCAGTTCGTAAATTCCCATCGCGATACGCTCGTCGCAAACCCTACTGGAGGAAAATCGCTCAATGTCTATACAGAAATTAAATTTCCTTTTAATAACATATAAAATTGCGAATTCCATGCTTTCGAATTACCTTCATTTTCTAGGAGCAAAAGAAATAGATAACTACGTGATACGCCAGTTTATTTATTCTCAAGTAAAGTATGTTTGAAATATTTACCGTCGAGAATGGAGAAGGGGGTAAAACACCATGCCTACGAATTTTAAGAGCACGGGAATGCTAGTTGTACTCAGACAGGCAATTTCAATTTAACGATCAAGGTGGACTTTTTCGATCAAGAATGTTGAAACAAATGAGAATATCCAGACGGCAATGGCGGACCCAGGATTTTCCTGAGGGGCTGAAGGACATTTTCGATACTTTCCCGCTAAATGAAGTTTTTAACTATAAATCAATTTTTCTACTCATTATTACTAAGTTTTATTATGGAATATGACACCGTTATCCCCCCAAAATTATATTTTTAGATAAACTTGTTCGGAAACAAATGGAAGCTGTTTCTGACACCCAAACATCCAGTTGTAAAAAAATCAGATCGTAACCAAATTTTGTGTATCGATAGAGTATGTAGCAAAACACCTATATAGATTTTTCTAGGATCTACCGTCCAGTAGGACGTAAATGATAATTAATGGTCGAGGTCTGACATACAAATAGTAGTAGAAACATAACTGTGAACATTCTTGCGTAGCGCCCTTGTAAGCGGAAGAGCGTTAGGTTATCGCACGAAAGTTTTTTGGTTTGAGTCCTCTTCGTAACATTTATTTTGTATTTTTCTCGGTAGTACATGTCCAATTATTGTTTCACAATATGTTTTTGACATGCAAAGTGAATGTTAATTTTTCGTAGCTTTTTGATTTTTCATTCGTATTCTTCTTTTTGCTTCATTTATTTAAAATCTGATTATTTGCATAGTAAACAGTAAAAAATAGCTGTGTTAATTCGAATTCGAAGTCCGAGCGTGACTACCAGATACGATATGAAAATAAAAAATAATAAATCGTTGCATTATACTGAATCATTATTAATAATAATAATAATTATTATTATTATTAATATTATTATTATTATTACGCATGTGTAATGTAACCGTATATATATTCTTGTTTTCATACTGTTTCTGTTTGTTATGTGAACATACAACTATACTATGTAAGTTAGCAGATTTGAAATTATTAAAGCAAATGAATAAGAATTTAAAAAAAGGCTGCAAAACAATACCATTCACTTTACATGTTAAAAGGGACGTGACAGGATTTGCACGTCATTAATATTCAATTATTTTATATTAACCCTTCACATTTTACAATAAGGGCCATGTGTATATATAAATTTACATATCATTTAATCAGTTTCATCCAATTTGTTGCTTTAAATACTTGTAATTTTGGGGGAAAAGATAAGGGGAGAAAATATGATTTCTTGGTTTTGTTTGAACCTTATTTCTTTAATCGCCCGAGAGGAAAAAAAGTGTTTCGCGAGGAGCTAGGCCATTGGAAGCGTTCGTCGCTGCTCGTGTGAGAGAAAACCATCTGCTGTATAACGAAGGTTCCCGAACAAGTGTTGCTGGCGGGAGAGTAGCATATTTAAAGACTCCAGTTCCGCCATGATATCTATCTTTTGCCTATTCTTCGACTGGAACAGTTCCTGGTTAAAGAGTCCGTTCTCTTTGTCTAAACAGAATTTACTAGCAGCAAGATGTAGCAGTTGTGGGAAAATTACAAGTCCCATCAGAAGGGGGACTTAGTCTCTGCAGCGTCTCTCATCTGGTCCAGAGTTATTTCTAAGTTAAAAATCTGCAACACTTTGTTTCTGGACGTGTCTTATACTTTACCCTGCCTTCATCACTGGACACCCTGGTCATCGATAAGGGAACGGACTATGGTGAACACAGGCGATTATTTGGAAGCAACGAAATGTAATTTGGCATAACTAAATGCGATGAGAGAAATTGCTAGGATGGACTAGCTCTCCATAATTTATTAGCCATTAAGTTCGTTTGGAGGAGCTCCATAGCTGTTCGTGCCTGCAATTGATACGCCGGATGTCTTGAATAAAATCAATTAACCGTATGGGAGTGGACCGAGGAATTACTGATAGTCAGTGTCATGGGAGATCACTGAGGTAGTAGCTGTTTCGTTAATGGCCGGACTGGTGAGGATGGCACCAGAGGGGTCAATGTGATCGGTCCGAGATTCCAGCAACCTATCAAGACATGTCAGTAGTGCGTGGTTGCACAATCAGCTAATAGTGAATCACAAGGGTTTGTGTAGATGCTGGAAATATAACCCTTGTTCGTTTCTTGGAGTTCCAGCGCTGTTAACTCTGGTTACTCGACTATTGAGCTAGGGACAAGTGAATTCTGCAAGAAAGAAAGCATGTAGTTCAACACGGGGCTGAAAGTTGCATATCAGCGATTACGACAGACGGAATGAAAGTGTGAAGAGGCAGACATTTATTTAACTAAAGCGTGGATAGAAGTGAAGAGTCTTATTGAGTTGAAGATAGGGTCCGATGTGAGAAGTAACTTTGTAATGGCGATTTTCTAAGGTAGGACGGGTGCTAAATAATTTCCTTTCTTGTAATAAACTCTGTGTTTACCCTCAAAGCTAAGTCGCTTAAAATAAGAACAATTCTCCATTCCCCATTAGCTAGACGTTGTAATTCATAGTAATTTGTCTTACATGACCGCAGCTGAATAACTTTGGGACTCGAAACCCTGGCCGAGTTCTTGTAATAATTAAAAATCCGTTAGGT